>ML844783.1:20838-35013 GCA_009831015.1 Picea engelmannii | reverse complement strand
ATCCCGAGAGGCAAGAGTAGCACTGAGTTGTTGCACTTCTTGTTGGGTCTTAAGGAAACCAGTTTCCAAGGTGTTGATGCGAGAGTCTAGTTCTTGGCCATGGGTATGGGCCATGATGATGGGTGAACTGGAAAGGGAGCGGGCGGGGTTAGAAATATTTGCAGAAAAATGATATGGATGAATGTGACAAGAGGGAAGAGATGAGTCTAATGGAATAGGTCTCAAATAATGGTGAAAAAATGGGAGTGGGCGGGGTCAGAAATTTTTGTGCCGAAAAATGATATGGATGAATGTGACAAGGGGGAAGAAATGAGTCTAATGGAATAGGTCTCAAATAATGGTGGAAAATTGGGAGCAGGCGGGGTCAGAAATTTTTGTGCCTAAAAATGATATGGATGAATGCAACAAGGGGGAAGAGATGAATCTAATGGAATAGGTCTCAAATAATGGTCAAAATTTTTCCAGACTTTTTTTTTTTTTTTTACAACTGCGGGGCTATACTTTGGTCTGAAGAATGCTGCAATGCTGAAATCCCCAAATTCTGAACCAGAGAGTAATTACTTAGCAACGCAAACACAGATGCACGTCAATAGATCTCATTGTTTTAATTTGTTTATGTTGTTGGTTATATTCCCCAAAGGTTAGGTATTCAAGGGTTCTACAGACAAGGGTTTTCCCTGTGCTATAGCTCTCTGATATACGTGCGGGGTCCAACAGTAGTACTCGGCCCAATATCTCAGGGCACTAGCTAAGGAGGATAGACTATACCCTTAGCCGTACTACTCGACTACCCAGGTACTAGAGAGTATCTTCCCGAGTGTTGTTCTCGGTGACACTATAGCAGTCTGGCGGCTGATAGGTTTATCTAAAGAGGGCTTCAGGAATCTAGGCTGATTCGTACACAGGTGCTGTCTGATGCGCTACCACTCGAAGGGGTACCAACAGGGGTTACAAGGGTGGCCAACAAATGTGCATTTAAGAACCACTTGTATTTCCTACGTGTATGAATCCCTCAACCTCGGGTTAATGCGTGTAACGACAGATCTCTGTGGCTTAAAGACACCGGAATACGTCTCTACCCTGGAAAAAAAATACCCACAATTTCTTCCAAGGAAAGTGCTCTGATACCACTTGCAAGATACCAGATATATAAAATATGCAGAATAGAAATGAAATGCTAGAAATGATAGAATAGCAGTAAAATATCCAGCATAATCTTCACAATACACAAAAATGATATACGAAATAGCAACAGAAACAACACTTTGATAAGATAGCAATGTTCACAGGCCTCTTCGAGGGGGCAACCTCCAGTCGAGAAGCGCTCTGTTACAATAATCTCCAAGCTAGGGTTCACATATCCTCGCCCCTTATTTATACTAAATATGTCTATTAAGAGAAGCATCTAGAGGAAGATCCTTCTAGAAGCGGAATCTTCTATTAGGTCTTCTTACATCCACCTTATTCCATTTTATTGAAAGGTCTTATTAATATTGACCTTTATTACATCCGAATACATTGATCTACCTATGTGCGGGTTAGGACCTTAACACAGTACAAATTCATGAATACGCTGTTGCAACCTGGATCAAAATGATAAGATCCAAGGTCTTCATTACCGTCGTCTCTAAGTAAGAATCTAGCCATGCGATTACAGGTGTTGAAGTCGAACATGTTGATTACCGGTCATTAATGAAAACCATTAACAAGTGCAAGGGAAATCACCATTTATGTCAATGACTCTCAAGTTACCCCAATACAATCCAACGAATGTGAATAATTGGGTTGAAGTCAAACACTCGATAGAATCTTCCAATCAGGGGTCAATGATGTGAACCCACTGTTGAAAGCGAAGAAACCTTCCATTGAGGCATGTAGGATCTAAGGTACTAAATGATTTCTAAGCCTTGTTATCATATAATGTGTTGAATTCAATAGGAAAAGACTCGTCAGAGGAGGGCCTTGATGTATCCCCCATCAATGAAATGAAATATGTAACAGATTTGAGGTAGATCAGAGTACGAAGTGATTTGGAATTGATACAGGGACGACCGACATGGTAGAAAATTTATATCTGCAGATGGACAACATGATAGAAGGTTTGTTTAGGTTGGAATTCTCTTGAACATATGAATGACACGACAATTGTCTTGGCAACATTGACTTAAGGAGGACCCAACATATGAACTTGTGGATGGTCAAATGAGATATAAATGGATTTCCCAACCCAGATACAATGATGAAGGTGGGTGTCATGTTCAAGAGTGACTATTACTGCCACTAACACAAATACAAAGATGCATTTATTTCCCAATTTTCCCCACCATTTCTAGTGACTACCTCTTTATTTTTACACAATCTTGAGGAGGATAACATATGATTTTAAATTTAAGCTCATCCTTCGCACAAGTTCCTCATAGTATGTTTAACGAACCCTAATAAGGAGTGGTTCGATCCCATATGGGTCTTTCAATGTTTGTTTAATGAGTCCAAGTAAAGAAAACTCAGGGGTTTTTCAATTTTAGAGAGTCTGAAAAACACTTAAAGAGAACTCCATAAGGTCCTTTTTTGTAAATTAATATGATGAGACCGAAAAAGTGATAACCTACCACTCATCATATGTTTTCTTCAAATACTTTTATGAGGATGAAAAGAAAAAGTTCTCTCATACATATTTTCATGTTTAGGGAGATTGAAAAGAGATTAAAGGATACTCCATAGGTTTCATTTTTTGTGTCACCATTATGAGTTCAAAAAAGCGACAAAAGACTACTCGATTACATTCCCACGGTTTCACGAGCGTGAGAAAGAATTAAGACTTAGCTTGGAGTTTTTCCTGAAAAACCTTAAAAGGATTTGTACATGGGACAAATATAAAAATAAACCAAAAAAGGGGTAGATCTTGTTCCAACGTCTCATCTCTAGAGTTTTCAATCTGCAAAAATCAATTGCTTGTAAAGTTGTTAAGACTTTATGGCTTGGATAAAGCATAAAAATAATATAATATGCAAATGAAAAGTGATCAAAGTCAATAAAATAGGTAGAAAACCACATTTTACCATTTCATTTGTAACTTTACCCAAATATTGCTCCAAATCCCTTTTCATCCCGATTTTATTGTTGATTGCGGAGCGTACAGTGGATAATTTCATGAATCGTCTTTGCCAAAGAGGTAATCTCCTTCTCCTTAATCTTTTTATAGTTTTAAAATTAATTTTCATTGGTTAAAGATGTGTTTTTGGGTCAATTTTAGGGGTTACCCGCGCATTGAGGTCGTCGCAGGTGCCCTATATTGTGAAATGAAATGATCTAGGATCGTCGTAGGTGACCCTATAGGAAGGGTGTGATGATGTCACACTGCATGAATGCACAGACCTGCGACGTCTACAACCAAAAGCTTAAAAAGATGAATCTAAATAGAAAAAACCCCCAGGAAAGAAAATTAAGTGTCTAATCTCATCTTATGGTTCCTTGGAAGGATTTCCTTGGTTAACATGTTGGAGTGTCATGAAAGAGAGAGTGAAGAAGAATATTACTTCATTGAGAATGATCCAGGAACATTTATGGCCCTTAGGCAATGTGGGCTACTAAAATTCTTCAATATTCAGGGCATGCGAGCCCAGTTGAGACTACTGGAGTACTTGGTTCACATGTGGGATGTGAACGATAAGGCATTTCACATGGGTGTCCACACACTCACCATATATGTTTATTGATGAGGATATCTATTTCTTGACAGGACTATCTTACCATGGTTCATGGGTGACACTTGCAATTAGTAGGGGTGGCAGTGAGACCATGGACTACTACGTCTGAAATCATTGTGTGTCGAGTACTGAGAAACATAGCGATAAAGTAGTTATCAGGGATGTTTGAGATTTTCCTTTGCAGAATATCCTGTATACTATCACTTTCATGGTAGGGAGTGCATATCCTCATATGGATCTGTAAATTCATTTTTAGTATGCCATAGAATGTATGGATCCCAGAGTCTTCAACTGGTGCGAAGGAGTTCTAAAAAGCATGAAGAAACAACTTACCAAGTGTTGAAATGGTGGGTTGAAACAATTTGGATATGGGTCTATTTTGGTATCCTTCTTCCTGGAGAGGGTCCCTATCGTATGCCTGCTGGTGGAGTGGGGTATACCTGCTCCACAGGATCCTAGGATGAAGAGGTGGGTATATCTCATGGCTCGACGTGGAGGTGTTTCCATCGTCAAATATGATGATGTCTTCTTCCAATGGCTGAGGACTTAGCTACTCATGGTTGAAGATTATGCGTATGTTGGATTAGACTTCATGGAGATCCAGATATGGATCTTCCCGATGGTTCCCAATGGGGAGACATAGGTAAGAAGGATTTTTTTATATATAATGTTTTTGCTATTTTAATAATATAAAATGTTTTTTGTGTTATTTATCTGATGACTAAACAAGTGCTCTCATCAATGCATATGTGGGGCCTTATCGGCCGTTAGGATCGTCTCCCATCTAGAGGAATGAAGAGAGAGGTGTTATAGTAGGAGTGGTTGTTGCATACCTTGAGGCTGTAGAGAAGAACTTGGAGGGACTGACCATGCACGTCCCTGGTGATACTATGGATGAACTCCCTAGGAAATACCAATGCCACATAGTGGGCGTATCCACATCCATTAGTCGACTGTGCCATAGAGTATCATGGGTAGTCGCTCGTTATAATGAGAAACATCCTTGATTCTCTTGTACATGAAGCTATGAGCTTCACATTTTTTATATTTTGGTCTTTGGACAAAAACACTTTTTGTAAACTTTTATCATTATAAATATAAGGCTCCTATCGTCTTACTTGTTTTTGTGTACAAAATGTGATTGGATTTTATAAATGTCTCAAATGTTTGTCTAACACATAATTATTGAATGCATATGTCAATGTATTTAGACGTCTAGGAATGTGTTGATATTGAATGTAATCAAAATGAGTTCCAAGAGGAAAATTTGTAAATATACCCGTAACAAATTAGGACTATGGATGGAATAAACGTTACTCAATTGTAGTACTACTAACTATGAATCAAGTCATACAATAAGATGAAAAATTCTAAGTGAAACAACATCAGTTAACAAATCGATAACTGCAATGTATTCTGGGATATTGTTAGTTGCACGACCAAGGAAAATACCATGTAGATTGATTAATTCATCTGTAGGTGCATATATTGCTCAAGAAACAAATGATAAGTTTTGAGTACTACGACTAGTGCCATCAGAGAATCCAATGTAGGGTCGAAAAGAGACAAACATATGGAAACCAAGGATAGGTAAGCAGCTGAAGGGAGAAACCAAAAATGAAAAAACACATGAGAGTATGATACACTAAAAATACACAACACTCATGCAAAAATGATTTAAGCATAGTACTTCTTCAAGTAAAGCCCATTTCTGGGTTCACTAAAAGGGATTCCATCATAATCTACAAGCTCATAAGCCCCTTTCTCCAACACTCATTTCACAATATAAGGACCCCTCCACATGGGCTCAAATTTATCGGCCCCTAACAAATCACGATCTTTCTCATAAAGAAGAACTAGATCACCTTCAGAAAAAAAAAAAAAAAGTGGTTTGACATTCTTGTCATATTGTGCTTTAACATGATTTTTTTGAGTTTCAATGATTAAGGAAACATCACGATGGGTTTCATCCAACACACGGAAAAGAGTAGAAACAACTACGCGCATGGAGTCAATCTAGCTACGACCAAGCAAAAGTTTGTAATTGAGAGGTGCATCAAATACCCCAACCTCAACGTTAACGTCCTTTCCTTCTAAAATAATAGACAACGAAGGAAGAACAACGTAAGGTTTAAACCTTGTATCATTTAAGGCATTAAGAGTATTGTGTGACTCGGTAAGGGCAGGAGAGCCAATAGCTTTCCAACAAGTAACGAACATAACGTAAGTCGAGGCTCCTTCATCAATAAAGGTTCGACATATATTCTTATTTTACACAACAATTTGTATCAATGCTAATTGAGGAGGAAGCCTTGGAATATGATCTTCCAAATCAAATATTATTAAATTAGTATTGGTAGGATCAATTCCACCAATATCCTTTAACAACGCATTTCATTGAGTATGACAACTTTGAAGGACTTCGAGATCTGACATCGCAAAAGGTGCTTGTGCAAGGTCTTCTAAAATACTGTAGTTTTGGGAAACACGTGTGTGAGGATTAAATGAGAACTTTCAAACAACACCCTTCGGATGAGGACAAAGAACTGTATCTAGGCATGTTCATTCGAGATGAAGAGGACCATTTGGAGGTGAAGTTGGGGGAGGAGGTTGAACCAATGGAGGTGGTAAATCATCATCTTTCTCTTTCGAAGGATAATAATCTTTGGCTCGAGTTACGACTACAACTTTGTTCTTCTTGGAGTCACCAGTACACATAAGTACATAAGATGTGGTAGAGGGAGAGGGTTGGTCATGAATGACCAAGTGGGACTTCTGTCGAGAAGGAAATGGTTGTGACAAGATGGCAAGTGTAGAAGGCTTTCCGGTCCCTTGCAGGAACTTAGTAACCTCAACGCGTTGTGGACAATATTTCGTATAATGGTCCTCACCATAGATAAGGAAAGGGTAACAAGGTTTAAATTTGTCCTTGTCATCGACAGGTTGTGTTTTTTTTTCTCAGACTGTTGATTATTATTTTTTTCCTCCTTATTCCTACCCTTCCCTTTCTTTTTATTTTGATTTTTACTGGTAGGTGTATATTGAACCGAATGAACTCCAGAGGTTTTACCGGGGGAAGGAGTTATGTTAGGAGTATATTGTACATTAGAGGTAGTAGACTTGGGAGTGGTATGAATGACTTGTTTAGACTAAGTCTCAACATGAAAACTTCCAATCACGCCATCAACAACATGAGAAGCTACTAGAGGTGTTGGGGTAGGAGTTGTATATGGATGAGGAGCATCAAGAATCAAGTCATATAGTGTGCCCGTTTGTGAATAAATGAGATCTATATATTGAGCACGACTAATCACCTTCTCTTTAGTGATGACACCACCCATGGAAACATCATGGAAAATAGGCCTAATGAGTGATTTGGTAAACCACTCAGCCAAAATGTTATCAGGAAGGGGAACTTTGATTAAGCGTCTTCTCCTCCTCCACTCATGGATATGATCAGAAATATGACTGGAAGAGGATTGTTTAAATGAACTCAAAATTTCAGTTCCTGTCTCGTATCGAATTGGCAACTGGTAATGTGTTTAGAAAGCCATGGCTAGGGTTTTGAAGTCATTAATGAGTCCTTATGGTAAATCAATATACCATTTGGCTTTTGAACCCATGAGAGTTCATTGGAAAAGTTGTAATCTTATAGAGTCATCCATCAATGAGTTGGACGAGCACCAAAGATGGAAAGTCATGATGTGATTATTTGGGTATTCTCCTGATCAACCACCAAAATTAGGAATGTCAGATGGTAATTTAGCTGGTATGATGGGCCAATAAGAAGAATGTAAAATAGGATCATTCAAAATCCTATATAAATCTGGTAAGTCCAAAGTAGAAAGAAATGGCAAGTGTTAGTTCACTTTAGGAAACTACTAGTTTTGAGGAGGTAGTCCATAAGTATACCAGTGTTGATCACTATAACTTAATATTAATTAAACAATCAAGTGTTACATAAATTGTCAACCCAGATAAGTCTGTTTATTTCAAAGGCAATCACACATTGTATATACTCAATCTCAAAAACAATCTGGGATTGTAGTAAAAGTACACTAATCACACCTTGCTTGATCAGACTAAAGTTCTACTTTGAATTATAATAAAAACAATCTATCTATTGCAGAGTTTTAAGATTCAAAAGGAAATAACTATCATAAGAATATTGGATTACATTAAGAAATAGCAACGTAGGAAAAATGAACTTTTCATCACACTGCAAAGATGATTAACTATTCTGTAATAGAGAACAGGACCCTGTTCCCCAAAGCAGGAATCTTCAGCACCTGCCTCTGACTATCACACTTTCATAAACTCATCAAATAGAATCATCAATCAGAATGATTAACAATTACTAAAGACTAACTATCCTGTAGCAGAGAACATGACCCTATTCCCCAAAGAAGGAATCTTCAGCACCTATCTCTGATTATCACACTTTCATAAACTCAGAATTACCAATCAAAATGATTAACAATTACCTAGGAATGAATTGTATGAAAACAATGTAACAATYAGTGGAAACAAAGTTTTAGCAAAACAAAGTTTTAACAAGGTATGAATAAAAACAATACTAACACACTACAGAAACTAATGGGTGAATCTTGTGAGGAAGGTGGGCCCTTTCCTTCTCACAAGATTCCCCRGAAATAAAAGAAACTAAGAAGAAATGCTCAGAATGATTTTTTATTCATCTGTTAAATGTGTCAAGTTACAATATCCAGCGTGAATATGCTCCTCTTCTTTGATTCCCCTCTAGCTAAGCCTCTCRTCCCCATTTAAAGAGGATAATCCCCGTAATACAATTGATCATAAAATTACATGTGTACATACAAATCCTATTCTTAGTCTGATCTAATCTTCTATGCTAGAATAGGATATTATGATCTCYRTARCAAAATGCTATTACAATAGTTKGAATGGTGYTGACTTGAGGTGCAGCTGTTGCAGCCAGTGTAACAACTTCTTTATTTATCTTCTTGTCACTGTTGTTTGTATACTGTTTCAGCATCGCAAATCACAGATTGTTTTAGTGATGGGATTTGCATCCTGTTTGACTGTTTTAGCAACGTGGTCTCAAGTAGCAGCGATGGTTGGTGCTGGCTTAAGGTACGAATATTGTGGTTAGTGTAACAACTCCTTCTTTTTACTGCTGTGTGAAATGTTGTTTCAGCATTGCAAATCACAGACTGTTTTAGCAATGGGATTTGCATGCTATTTGACTGTTTCGACAACGGGTCTTCAAGCAACAACAATGTATAATCTACAGTTCAAACTGTTTCAACAACTATATATTTTTTATCAATGGCTAAGTATGAGAGTAATGTAAAATTACATGTAAAACAAATTAAACATATAGAAAAGAGAAGAAATGTTATATACCTTTGGAAAAATAGGTTAAGGTGATAATGCAGGCTTAAATGTGAGTGGGAAAAGGATGTAATGATAGCAAAAATTATGAACAAAAAGGTACATTATAGGGTCCTAAAATCCCCCCCAACTAAAAAGGTTGCATGTCCTCGGGCAACTTCAATCTGAATCAGAATCCGGATACCGACTCTGGGCGTGCAAATTACTTAAGCAATAGTTGTGGAAAGTGTTGCCTGTTGGAGCTATGAATCCTTGAACACGTTGTAGCCTTTGCCAAGATTCTATTTCAACCTTCTTGGGAAACTTATGATGAACTTGACATTTCTCTGCTGGCATCCACAAAATAGGAAAATGGAACTGATAACCTATCCAACTTTCAGCACATTGCTGGACACATTTGATATAACTGGATACCCGGGAGATTGTTGCCTCAAGATTGGTAGGACTAAAGGGATTGTGCTCCTGCCTTTTCTCAGAAGATTGTTGCCAAAACATGTTATTTAATTCTAGGTCAACAGTCTCTGTGGATTTAATAAGATGTTGGCAATCCTGAAGTACTGTTGCCTAAAGTTGCCTTATGTATTGAGTCATCCCTGGTTTCCTCAAATTTTTTTAATATTCTGCAACAAAGGTGGTAGCGTTCTGTGGCTCTGGCCGAATCTAGAGGAGATGGTTATCTTCATTATGCTTGGTAGCTATAAAATCATTCTTCCACGTAATCTGGTTGGTAAGGAAGGAGACTAGTGCCCAAATTTGAATATCACCAACAAGAGGGTTGAGATTAAGTTGTCTGTTCTCAAGAATAGCTTTGTTACGAAGATATACCTCACATAATAGATGTTGATTAGTAGTAGAGGATTTTGCAAAGGTTTTAACAAAAGCTTCTAGTTTTAGCTCTGCATAGGGTCTTCCTTCTTTGATTGATTTGAGATGAAAAAATGTCAATCGTTCTATAAGGAAAAAGAGAGTAATTTGAGGAAGGTTTCCTTACAACCAACAATTTTTGTACCAAATCAAACATCAGGAGCAATTTTCCTTTTAACTCTTCAATCTTCTTCTTGTGGGCATGAGATTCTTGGCATGTTTGCTCCAAAGCTTCACAATTTGAATAGATTTGGTTCAGCCAAAGTAGTCTGTGCTCCTGCAGGCTTTTGTCCTGTATAATAGAAGATGCCTTTTTCCATTTGTCCATTATTGCCTGCTCATTCCATGGTTGAGTTTGTGTTTCAGCATCACAAGTGGTAGGCTGAGGTAGGGTCTGAGTGGCTTGTTCCACAAGAATAGAGGTACTAGTTTTGCTAGGAGGGGCAGCTTCATCAATAGGTAGAGTTCATGTTTCAGCATTGTCAGTGGTAGGCCGTGGTAGAGTCTGAGTGGACTGTTCCACAAAAGTAGGGGTAGATTCATCAATAGGTAGTGTTTGTACAGCTTTACTAATAAAAACAAGGGCTTCATATGTAGCAGTTGTTGTAGACTAGGGTTCATTTTTTTGAATTTTGGAAGGTCCTACCGGTTCTTGTGTAACAGTAGGGTGTTCTTCTTCTTTAACTACAAAAGTCATAGGTGCAGGGGAAGCTCCAGGCATTGGAATTTGAACCACTTTGTATCCTACTTGATAATAAATATCCCCACATTGGCTGCACATATACTCTCTACACTAATCATCTTTTGTGTTTTTCTCTGCCATGGCCGCTACGCAAGCTAAGGTATACAAATTAAGTTCCCTGTCATAGGCTTCCTTTTCCATTACCAAATATTGTTTGTAAGCTTCCAGTTCTGATCTCAGAAACTCATTTTCTTGTAAGAGAGAAGCCATTGTTGGTTTTGGTTTTTGATCCATCATTGGTGTATCAAGAGGGGTGACTGGTTTTTGTGTAGTGGTCACAACCTTGGTAGTTGGTTCTTGTGGAGCAGCTACAAAATCAAGAGCTAAGTCTTGTGTTTTAGCCACTTGATGTAAGGTAAATAGTGTTGCCACACCCTGGGCATGTGATTCTTGATTTTCTAGAATAAGGTCAGCAGTTGGTTCTTGTGTTTCAACTGTAGCTAGTTCTTGTGTAACAACTATAGCTGGTTCTTGTGTTTCAGCTATTGAATGAGTAGCTGGTTCTTGTGTAACAACTACTATTGTAGCATCCTGGTCATCTGGTTCTTGTATTTGAGGAATGAAGTTAGTAGCTGGTTCTTGTGTTTCAGCTGTAGTTGGTTCTTGTGTAACAACTATAGCTTGTTCTTGTGTTTCAACTACTGAATGAGTAGCTGGTTCTTGTGTTTTATCTACTTGATGTAAAGAGAATGATGTCGCAACATCTTGTGCTTCTAAATCTTGTGTTTTAGTGCTCAGGGGTTGGACAGGTAAAAATTCCGGGGTTTGGGAGGGTAAAGGTGTATGATTTTTTAACAAAATGGGTTGGGGGTTTAGGGAAGTGGTAGTAGTGGTTGTTCTTGTTGAATCCCTCGTTCAGTTTTTTGGTAAAAGGAAGGAAAAGTAGGAATTTGCTTCTTTCTTTTGCATGTGGGTTTTTCCTCAATGATGGGGCAGGGAGGGTTATCAGGTTTTTCTGCTTCAGAATCATCGCTAAGGATATGAACAGTAGGGGTAGATGATTCTGGTAAGTTATGGGATGGACTTGGTATGGTAGGAAGGTTAATTGGATCAATTGGATATGTAGGTGGATTAATAGGTATTTTTGGAGGGTCAAAAAGGTTTTGTGGTTGCTCTTCATGAGGATTTTCAGCATGTTCAGCAGCTTCATGAGGGTTTATGGGTGGATTGTTTAGGGGACGGTTTTGTTGTGCAAAACCCTTTTGGATGAGTAGTTTAACGAGACGGTGATGGGTGAGGGTAAGGGCGGGATTTTTAGCCTGTTTTGTAATAATGCAACATGTTTCTAAGACATCTGATCATATAGTAAGGAATATTGACAAGTCTAGCATGTCATAAATGAGATAACAAAACAAAATTGTACTGGTAGACTACTTAGTATCAACCTTTACAAGTGAAATAGTGCTTGACAAACTCTGTAACTTTCAGCCAAGGAGGCGACAATGAGCTAAGCCAAACACCCCGGCCTTTAGGTTCAACTTGTTCTCCTGGCAAGAGAAAATCCTGTTGGGCATTAAGGATAATGTGTTTGTGGATGAACCAATGATTGCCCGTAATGGGAAGACCCGAAACCTGTGCTATATCATCCTCTGTGACTGGAATTCTAACCCCGTGAACAATAGAATGGTCTTGTTGAAGATTCTAAGCAAATTGAAGAATCTGTTGTTGATCAAATCCCTGGAGCTTCTGAAAATAACCCAGCCAGCCTGCCTGCTGAAAGATTTGGTAGATTTTTGGATACAATTCTAGCAGGGTTGTCGTGGCGGGTTCGTATCGTATAACAAAGCCTCCCATAGCTAACAACTTAGTAGAGTGCACAGTCAAAGATTCAAGTAACTACTTCTGAACAGAGTAAGTTTTGCGGATGAAGGCATGCAAATGGTGGTGAAAAATAAATGAAATGATGGGTAAAAAGGAATGGCAGTAGTCAGTTCGTGTGAAATGATGGCATAAGATTTCGATATTCTCGCCCCCCCCCCAATTACGTCTAAAATAGTGACTTTAAGTGAATGATAATAATGAATCAGGATCTTCTCATTATCCATATTTCAATTGTATTTACATATAAAGTTTACATACCTCATCTTTACCTTTGATTCGTATTTATAAAAATATAGTGCCTGTCCATAATAGATCCGCAGTAACCATGGGAGAGACTTTGGATTTATTAGAGAAATTGTATCAAGGGTTTGTTTAATTATGAGAGAAGGTTGTGAAAGGATAGAATGTAGTATGAACATAGGATAAGTGTGAGCGAAAGAGATGAAGCAGATGTTTTTATTGACAGGGAATGCTAAGAAAGTGGTGTTTCGACAATAGAAAAAATGAGGAAAAAGTTGTTGAACAGTGGTGTTTTAGCAATGGAAAAAAAAGGCGAAATGTTTCTGAACAGTGGTGTTTCAGCAATGGAAAAATGAGGAAAAAATTGTTGAATAGTGATGTTTCAGCAATGGGGGAAAAAATGAGGAAAATGTTGTTGATCAGTGGTGTTTTAGCAATGGGGAATAATGAGGAAAAAGTGTTTGAATAGTGGTGCTTCAACAATGGAAAAAGGTGAAATATTGTTGAACAATGGTGTTTCAGCAATGGGAAAAATGAAGAAAATGTTGTTGAAGAGTGGTGTTTGAGCAATGGGAAAAATGAGGAAAGTGTTGCTGATCAGTGGTGTTTCAGCAATGGGGAAAGTGTGGAAAAGGGAATGGAAAGGAATGAAAATAAAGAAGGATGAATGATGGGGATGTTGAATGGGGGTGAGGATGAATGGATTGAAGAAAGAGGGAGCAATGCTTCACAAAATGAAGTTTGGATCTGCTTGTAGTAAGATTGTCTTTTCTTGGTAGGCCTGAGAATTTGCAAAAGAATCAATTGTAACATGCCATATCTTGACAGGGATTATTAGTAAGAGAAATTTAATCTAATACTAAAGAAATTAAATTCAAAAAAATTAATTGCAATGAGGGGCAGGAGGTTCCTTTAAAAAGAGATAATGTACATCTACCATACATGTGGCCTTAAAATCTTCTTTGGAAATGGGGTGTTGGTACAGATGGAGTCGATGACCATTCACTAATAATGGTGTTTTAGAGTCATCAATTGTGAGGAGCCTTACTATTCCATTGGGGAAAATAGTGTCCACTTCGTAAGGTCCTAGCCATCTTATACGTAGTTTCCCTTGAAATTCCTTAAACCAAGAATCATACAGTAAATCCCATTTACCTTTTTGGAATTGCTTATGCTTGATGGTTTTATCATGCCATTTTGTTCTTTGTTGTTGAATCATGGTTATCTAATGAATGACATCTAGTCTTTTCTCGTCCAATTCATTAAGCTGCTGCAACCTAGCTATTTGTGCATCAGTCAAATCAAGGTTAACAACTAAATCAGTCCTTAAGGTTTTGATTTCAAATTCCATAGGAAAGACAACACTTTTTCCATAAACTAATTCATAGGGGGAGAATCCTGTAGTATTTCTCCAGGTAGTTCTGTAAG
>ML844782.1:14155-37356 GCA_009831015.1 Picea engelmannii | reverse complement strand
AGTCTCCTATATATACCAAGGAGACATTTTCATTTTGAATCATCTTGTACTTGAACATTTAAGTGGGGTAAAAGGAGGTTGCCCCCTCGAAGAGGCTTATTATCTAAAATTATCTCTTTTTCAAGGCGTTGAGTACTTTTTGTAAGGTTTTTCTAGGCTATATTGGTATTTGGTTCTTAACAGAAAATACATCCTTGATTTCTGCAAAATTGTAGGTCTATTTAAACAATGTCCAGTCTCAGTTGAAGCTCAAAAAGATATATTCTCTAGCCAAGGATAACAAGATCAAGTCCCGAGAAGAAATGGTACTGAAAATTGTCTATGATCCATCCAATGTCAAAGCAGCCGAGGAATTACTGAAGAAGAAGAATACTGACATAGTATCTTTGAGGAAACATTTTAAATTCCCAACCATTGAATATTCACAAGAAAAGGAGATGGATGAGAGCGAAGGCCACAAGCAAGAGATGTTGAAAATGATAATGGAGTAGAATGCATAGATTAAGGAGATGGAGGCCGAATTGGATAAAATGGTTAAAGAGAAAGAACATAGTGCATAGATGGTTGTCATCCCACTAGAAGCAGTTCCTCTCATATTATTTAGTACAACAAAAGTCGCAACAATAGAAATCCCATCAACCATTCCAGTGATAGTTTCAGATGCTTCTGAGAAATTGGTAAAGTCAATGGGGGACATGACCCTGCAAGGAGAAGAGATTAAAAGATTGCAAGAAGAGATTAATAACATCCATAAACTGAAATCCATGTTCCAGTCTAACTACAACATGGAGATGCACAAGTCACAGAGAATCACCCAAGAAATACAAAAGTTGTAGAAGGAGACTGTCATGGCCAAGACACTGTCATAATCTAAGGAGAACCTCTGAATTGACATCAACAAGTCAATTTTAGAGAGTTGGCCACTCATACAATTTTTATTTGAACAACATGAACTAGTACAGAGAGCCAGAAAAACAATTGACAAGATAAGGGAAGAATTGGGAGAAAGGCCCATAGATTCCACTTAAATCATCAAGTTCTTAAAATCCAAGACTAAAGAGGAGTTAGAGGCATTAGAAATTGAAGACAGGACAAAGACCATCCTTGAGGTCAAAAAGGTTTTGACCAAGAAAGGACTGATGCTGCAACTAGAAGAGAAAGCTCAGACAATGGACGTTGGAGTGCAGATATTTTTCAGCAAGGTCGATTCACTGCACAAGAAGGGGCTTCCAGGATTACTAGTAATAAATGATAATCTCATTACTCTATCATAATACATGCAGAAAATCCTTTCAGTAGCAAAAGATGGTTCTAAATTTGTAGGCATACAAGGGAGCATTACTAGCAAGGATTTATTAGAAACTTTACAGTTGGAATTGAGCAGCCAACAAGAGGTAAAATACATTTTCATCACAAAGCCTAATTTTTCCAAGTACACCGAGATGGATGAAACATACAAAAGGTTACTCAAAGTTTCCATGGCTAGTCAAAAGAGGTGGGAAGACCTATGCTCGTTACTTGAGTAATGTGAGGTGGAATTCCGAGTCAGCATGAAGAAGATATTCAAGTCAAAGTGATGAATCACCAACTACTTCCCCCAGAATCAACACCAAGGATTCAAACAGATTACCAACATTCCTATTATTTTGTAATTTGTAATCTAGTTAGTTAGATTTTTCCTCCACCATATCTTAGTCATTAATGACAGGATCAGATGTAATCCTAGTTATCAAATAGGTAGCTGATCTAGAAACAACGAAACTAGCTGAGGTGTGTCTTCATTCCACATTCTTTAGCTATTGAGGAGAATTCTATGAACAAACTAGTGGCATAGCTATGGGCTCTCCGCTTTCCCCCATCATTTCCAACTTTTACATGGAAATCTTTGAGAAGAAAGCCATAGATTCCTATCCCCTAAAACCACTAAGATGGAAATGTTACGTTGATGATGCTAATGTTCTCTGGCCCCATGGAAAAGAAGAGCTAAATAAATTCTTCTAGCATATCAATAATCCGTCCGAAGACATTAAATTCACAATGGAACTTGAAGATAATGGAATCATCCTATTCCTAGACATACTAATCAACAGGAAAGAAGACGGGAAACTTGGACATTCAATATACATAAAAAATACCCACGCCGAAAACTACATTCACGCCAGTTCCCATCATCACCCCAACCAAAAATTAGGAGTTCTGAAAACCCCATCCACAAGAGCTATAAGAATTTCAGATAAAGAACACTTAGACTAGGAGAAAAACCACATTCACAAAGTCTTCAAGAGCATAGGTTACAAAGAAAAAGAGATTGAGAATGAAATAAAGAAATCCCTATAAAAAAAACATAACAAACCTCAACAAAGAAACAACCAAACCCCAAACCCCACTGCCTACCTCCCTTACATCCAAGGAGTCATCGACAAAATTGAAAAAATCCTTAACAAAAAAGAGATTAAGACCTCATTCAGACCACTTGATACCATCAAAAAGAAAATGAGATTAGTAAAATACAAGCTTGACCAACATAATTACAAAGGAGTATACAGAATAGAATGTTCGTGTGGCAAATGCTACATTGGAGAAACATGCCTCTCTTTTCACACCGGGATTAAAGAGCATGGCCCTGACATTAAGAATGAACGAACTTGCACCTCAGCATTAGCCGAACACTCTCTCACAACTAAGCATCATATATGCCTAGAAGACACCAAAATCTTAGCGAGAGAAGACCATCTCCTTAAAAGACGAATTAGAGAAGCAATCGAGATCATCAAGAATCTTGATAACCTAAACAGAGATAATGGTCTCGAGATTAGTGATAGTTGGATCCCTCTCATCCGGGAAAGAAAATAGTATTAGCTTGATCCTCAAGACTCAAGAACTTGCACCATTACTAGATTCTAACCTTTTTCCCCTTATACTATTAGAATTAAAATTAACCTAACTTAATAACTAAAACTAACCTAATTATTATAAAACATTTATTGAACCTAGGGTTCACATAACAAACATTTAGGTTTCACATAAGCCGACACAGACTAAACTTCTATCTTCTCCCCTAGACTATTAAAATTAATAATTAATCTAACTTAAAACTAAAACTAACCTAATTAATACCAACATACATCATTAAAATATTTATGATTAATTTGGATTATCAAATTAAAACAAAACCACTCATTAACTAAACCTAACCTAATTATTACCAACATACATCATTAAAAATTTATGATGTCTCACCTTAACCTCCTTTAGAATTTGTTACCACTAATTTATACCTAAAACCATCGTAATACATTAATAATAATATTAATATTAACATTTTAAAAACTAACCCTAATTTAACCTAAAACTAGCATACAAATTAATAATAATATTAATATCATTTGGAATATCAAATTAAATCAAAACCACTTAATATATTAATAAACAAAATCTTTAAAAAACACGTATTATTAAAATCTTATTAAAACCTAGGGTTTCACATAACCGACTTTAGGTTTCTTCCACTCCACTTTACTATTTATTAGCGTTCCTCTCTTGAATTTTACTCAGGATTTTATGTCCTGAAGATGGATCCTAGTGTGGATCCGAAACGTTGACAAGAAATTGAGAATACTGTGGTTCTTCTGATAATTTATGAAAAACAAATCTCTCACCACATAAATCTAAATTATCAATAAAAAGACTATTCACAAGATTCTTGCGTTTTAACCTTGGTGATGTTTATCTTTCTCTGTTAACGTTTATCTTTCTATGTAATCATTATGTTTTCTATTTCTAATCATTTAAAGGAAGTTAATTAACATAATTTGTCTCAAGCACTTTGTTTCTAGTCTTTTGGTGATCTACATGTTTTCATCTAATATTAAGAAAAGAAATTCTTAACTGCTTCTTTGTTTGGTTGACTCTCTCACCTGTTCTATATTTTCATCACATTTAATTCTAATAGATCCTGGATTCTCACTATATTTCCCTGTGAATAAATCTTATAAAAATTGTATCTGATCTTAATATTTAACACAGACCCCATATCCCAATGGATGTTTAATGCAAAGTCTTCAGCCAATTTTTATAAACAAAACAACAAAATCAGATTATTTTAACTAGCCTAATATCTAAAACTCAAACAGATCTAAATCCTACAGGGCTAGATCCTAGTTTCTAAAGTGGTTTTTATAAGTTTTCTCTATCAATTTCTTCTACCCTTGACAACCTTTGGGAATTATAGAGTGCTAACACAATCCTCTTGACTAGCTGCATCGTCGATCATTGAAGAAAATCCTGTTGTCTGGAAGGATCCCTCCTTGGAATACACCATGCTCCTAGAATCCTCCTTCCTCTAAACCTCCGGTCTGGCCATATCAACCCATGAAACCCTCCCAATAGTCTTGGAAGGTGCCCATATGGACCTGAAGGCTAGCTCTGACCGACTCTCCCTATGAGCCTGTTGACTCCCTCTGAGTCTCCTGAGTCCCTGTGAAGTCAGACTCCCTCTAAATCCACTAAATTCATTTGAAGTCAAACTCCCTATGAGTCTACACAACCTCCGAAGCTACCTACTCCCTATCCACTATCCTCTACACAGTCCTGGGAGGCTACTCCTCCCCACTGGATGCTAAGGGATGACTCCCTATGAATTATGGATCCCTCTGAGCATGTAATACTAGTGGAGCCATCTTCTTCCTATGAGTCTATACTACTCATGGAGATTCCTACCTCACCATTGGTGGAACTACCTACTCCTCCTCATCTATATCTCTGCCCCTGCTGGTCACAACATGGATAGGCTGGCCCCTCATCCTGTACATGTTTCCCCCTCTATCTCCAAAAACCATCACTAACCTGAATTTAGATTATCTGGGAACCACCAATCCATCCATATCATCCATGGACATTAACTGAGTCTCCTTATTGAATACAAATAGTCCATATCCTATCAAACCCTGTAAATGTCTTTCATGCATAGATCCCCTACACAAAATTACCCAAAACCTGGGAAGACCAACTCAACATCCAATAACACATGTCCATCCTGAAACAACACTTCATATCACTACTGCTCAATTGTTGAGGCTGAGAATACACTTCTGGAACCCATATCACATTGTCCACTCACAACACATCCCCTGACTCCATCTAGAATACCACTGATCCAGATCCCTATACTACATGCCTGGTCCTCCTACCAAGCTCCTCGTACATACCCAAGTTAGAAACTATGAAAATAACGAACAAATATTATGCCCCTGTCATGTGATGATTGCTTTCATTGTATAAGAACCATGCAATCCTCCAAGGAAAACATCATGCTCATCCAATTCATGACCATCCAATGAACTTCTTCCCAAGTCCATCATCCAAATCACCAAAAACTCTCCATGTCTAGACACGTTACAACTGATCCTGTGTCCTCGTCTAAATAGTCCTAAGCTACGGTTGAACACTCAGTCTAGTCCAATCTAGATGACCACAACTCATATATGCAAGTGTCCTCATCCTCTTGGGTCAAACACCTCATACACTATCATACCTTGAAAATGTACAACTCTCCAGCCTGATGAAGAATCTATCTCATCACCCAATCATACACACCAATCTCTCTTATCCGTGCCAAAGCACCTGATCATGCACCCATCACAAATCACTATGAAAAGTCATTGGAAGTCCATCCATAGGGTTGAAAACTTGCCACACAACATACTGTTGTGATCTGGGCTCTCTGCCAATCCACTAGAACTCCCAACCTACCACACCAACTAGTTGCAATAGTCCATAGCTCCTCATATGAATGGTCTGCTCCATAACTAAGATAAATACCATCTAACCTATTTCCACTTGCAACTCTCACTGTAGCTTCCTCTCATAGCTAACTCCTCAACATTGCTACAACTCCCTATCAATGATGTCACCTATGACTTGCTTGAAAAAAGAACAAGAAATCTACAACCAACTGTAGTAGCTATGTGTCTCAAAGATTATCCCCTTCTCTTCAGATCCCAAGCTATGCTACCATTTCAATTTTCACATGAAACCTTATGTGACTAATTTTCGTATCTGGAAATTTCTTCTTAGTGATCTAACAGTAAAACCCTAGATGTTATCACTGAAAAAGTTCACATTCAAAATTATTGACTGAAATTATATGCAACATAAACACAAAAGATCAGAGGTGAATCATCAACACATATGAGACACAATATTTTTTTTCTTTTAACCTTATCAAATTCAGAAATCTTGAGGGAAAAAACATCCCTCCAAGCCAATACAAATATCACCAAATCTGAGGATAAACCCATCCTCTCATCCAATACAATTTCAACAAAATCTGAGAAATACCTTCTCCTCCAATAACCATACAAATAAAAAAACCAAACCTCAACAAATATCTTAGAAATATATTTTTCCCACAAATCTGCTCCAGACCACATGTATGACTTGTTGACGTCACCTGTCAGTCTGTATGGACCTGCACCTACCTAGAAAAAATATATACAAATCTATGTGTTTGTTTCTTCTGCAACCCGTGTACGTACATGACTATTCCCATTACAACCCGCATATGTAAACTACTGTTCCCACTGAAATCCGCGTACATGCATGAAAAACCTGTACAAACACTTTCATACGATTCACTCCACTCGTACAATTTATTCCTTCTATGGTTGCCTCTCTCTCCCACACAAGTGGTGTGATTTTCCCTGCCAAGAACAAAAAATAGAGAGTCCTCAACCCTAAGCCATATTTTCCACCCTAGCAGAATTTCTCTTTGCTAAAATCACCATACTCCTTAGCACAAGTGAAGACTCACTTTTTCCAACTCCATCATGTATCCACATATGATATAAACTATGAAATGTCACAATGACCTCTCTCCTTTATATACACTTATTAAGGGTAACCATAGAATCCCCTCCACATGAGAACATCAAACTAGTCTTTCTTTGTGGGTGTGAAGCCCCTACACAAGCCCACAAATCCCATCACTAAACCCATGAATCCCCAACTTAATTCGAAGGGTTTTTTCACCCAAACTAAAGTGTGATGTGGTTTTGATGGTGATTCCCACATTCCCAACACCTATTCCCATGTGAGAATACCTTCCCGAAGCTACACAAATCAACACCGTTAACCGGTCATCGAGACCACCATTTCACTGGAACACTGGGGAAATAAATCCTTTGTCATTTTCCACCAATCCCCCCAAAAATTAACAATGCACTTTTAAATGATTACTTCGGTGTGGGTTAACCAGCCACTGGGCATTGATAATCCTTGTTCAAACATCCCCATTTAATCATGAGTCTAGTCAGGTTTAACCAACCACAAGACACTAAGAATATAAAACCACTGAGAACTTTAAGGCTGGTCTTTTTGAGGATTTAAGGTCGATTCTGTTACCCTTCATTTTTGGTCATTGATCTCTTACGATGATCAACAATCAAATCTTCTTCTTCTGAAGTCACCACCTCTTGATGAATGTTCTCCTATGGACTAATTATAGACCAGTATTCAAATGCATTCAACTTTACTTCAATCTTACAAATAAGACTCATTCAAATTACATTCAACCTTGGAGATTCCTCCATTTGTATAACGATTTCAACCTTATAAACCAGTCATCAAACCCATAATTCATTAGGGCCGATTTATCACTCACAATCACCTTTAATCATCATGCTCATTTTCATTCACGGAATCATGATACTCAACCACAAAGAAGAAACACAAAATATAGAGATTCATTCACACACAGTTCAAAAATACATTATTTCATTAGAAGACTCTCTACATGATTTCTACAAACTCAGAAACCCTCCTACTTCTCTATTGACCTAATTACACACATTTGGGAACATCTATGGCCCTGACCACACCTATTCTATTCCCAAAGTCTTAAAATATGTATATACAAGGAAGATAACTTCCCGATCACTTTAGATCATAAATATCCTCAACTAATTACTTGGTAAAAAAAAAATCATATTTCTAATATCCCTTCTAAGCCTTGAAATCTGCTAAATGAAAATTCGCTTTTATTACATGATACATGCCATTTCTACCAACCACACTCATCTAATGTAAAACCTTATAAAACCTATTTATAAACTTAGAAAAATACAATAATTTCATTAAGGGAACCCACTCCCTTTGGTAGATTTCAAGACCCATTAAGGCTTGATCAACAATGTTAACTTTGGGAACTATGCTTCTACATTAGACTCCCAGGGTACAAAAAGTTCATGGATTCTTGTTCATGAGTCTTTTGTTTATTGAAGTCCACATAGATCCCAAACCTTGTGCTGTTGATTTGCACTTGCTTGAATGAATTGTTTGTTTTCTATTGTCCTCGGCCTTCCAGGATCCCATACTTTTCTTTCTTGTTATTAATCTACCTTGTTTTTACCAGTCTTTTGAGAAAATTGTACTTGGTTGTTGATGTTCTTCTTCATCCTTTGGTGTTTCCACTTAGAAATATGCATCAATTATCTCCAAAACTCTTCTATATCAATATTAAACTTTTCATTTTCTTGTTGCATACTATTGCTACAAATTGGTTGCTTCACATTTTCACACAAATTTTGTATGTTTGTTGCCATACCTACTTTATACTCTTTCCTCTCTTCAATCAAAATATATTTCTGCCCATATATTTTGATCTTCCACTTAGTTTTCATCATCTCAATAAGGATTTTTTGTATTCAACCTATGTTCCATTATGTTTTATACACTTAATAAGTATTTAAGGAACTTAGTTGTCTTCTCCATGGATGTTCTATGAAAGACTAACTTTCATCAACATCTACACATAAAATAAATATATTACAAAAAAAATATGTTGTTGAAGTTCAATTCATTCATAGGAATGACTACTAATACTATTTGTTGATCTTCTTTATTGTTGAATACATATGTGTAGTATGTTGCTCTCTATTCTATCTCATGTGCATTAATTCTTCCTTGAAATTCTAGTTCATTTTCTATAGATTCTTGGTTATACTTTACACTTTCAATCTCCTTATTGTATTTTAAGAAAACTCCTTGCTCTGCACTCCCTTGTTGTACAAGTAGTATAATTTCATCTTTATGAAACAATTTTTCCTCCTTTAATACAACGTTTTGTTCATCTTCTTCTATACCTACAATCACACAAAACTCATTAGTTTTAAAAACATGAGACTCCTTGGTATCTATTGATACTATTTCCATCTCTTGCTTATGTTTATCTAAACTCCAGGGACTCTTAGTAGGTCTCTCATAAATATCTTCATTCTTTCCAAGGATTGGTCCTTTCTTTGGTTCACAAATGTGAACTTCTTCTTTTTCTTTGAAATAATTTTGTCCACACTCAGCTTCATTGAATATTCACTTTGTCTTCAACCAGACTTCTAGCCCATGTCTTAGTTTTCTTGCAATCAATTTCATGATAGGCCAATTGACCTCTTGCTACAAAATCCATCCACTTCTCTAGTCTTCTTGAACTCTCTCTTGTAGAAACTTTATCACAACACTGAGTTGTTCCTTCATCTCAACTATATCTCTATCAAATTTCTCATCACTCATCTTTATGTGGATTCTTTTCTTTGAATCCTTCATTTTCTATCTCTAGTCATCTCCATTTATCTGAGATTCACAATTCTCAACAATGAGATACAAATATCCTTTGCAGTAACATACCTTTTGCAACCTACTATAAAATACCTCACCAAGTTTCTCTACTGAACTTGGCCTTTTGGTATCTCTGGCTCTCTCTACTAGAACCTTCTATGCTTTCTCTGCTCCTCTAGGATTATGCACTTCTACTCACATTATCCTAAGCACTTCACCTTATCTTCTCCATCTTCAACAGATGTAAGGGTTTATACCACCAATCTCTTCTTTTCTACTACCTATAAACACATATTCTCTATCAAAATTTTAACTAAAATATCAAATGATTTTTTACCTCACAAGTCTCTTCAGGTTTGTTCCTCTATGTTCTTATCTCTAGATCTTTTTATATTTCTAGATCATAAAAATTCTCTGTAGTCCACATAAGACTCTTGTTGTTACCTACCAAAAACACATATTTTTTCTTTACCAGAGTTGACTACAAAACGTAAGACCTATTTACCGACAAGATATACTCCAAGATCTTTTCCTCTAAACACTTCTATTCCCACACATATTCTTCAGGCTCTTTGTCTTGGACCTATTCTGGTCACTCATAAAACTTTATAGAATTTATTCTTTCCTTAATGATCACGGGATTCTTTTTCTTTGATACCAAAAATGATAGCAATGAGGTAGGCTTTAAACCCCTTATCCCTTTCTTAAATCTCTTCTTTCAACTAGATTCAATTCTCATCATTTAACACTATTGTTAACCGACCACTCAGACCACCATTTCACCAGACCACAGGGGACATGAAACCTTTGCCACCAACAACTGAACCTTCTAGATCCTATTTATAGACTTTTAAATTTTTTTCCAGGTGGACATAGGTGGCTGCCCACCTATTCCACTTGCTCAAATTATAGTTTCCATCTTGGTAGTTTTTCTACAGTTTTTTGGGTCCCAAACTTCCAGGGCCATTTTGAGGCCCTAAATGACGTTTTTTTGACTTACTGATCCTCAACAAGACCTTCTCGATGCGATACTGAGCACCCCAAATGAAGATTATATGAAAAATTTTCCTTTGGATTTTTTGGATATTTAGGGTCTTCTCATTTATTCTTTATGTTAAAAAGGCCTTTGGAGCCTCATTGTAATCAAGTTCTTGCAAATGAGCATAAGCGACACATCTCTCTTTAGAGATAAGCTACCACCATTCTAGCTAGCTTGTGTGCTTTGCATTTTACAGTCTTTTGTATTCCAGATAGTCATTAATAGAATATGCATTTTACTGTATTACTACGTTCCTTGTAATATATCTATGTATTTCCTTGTTACATCTCTGTTATATTTATTCCTTCATGTCATTCTCAAAATAATACAGATCAATGGTATTAGAGTAGTCTACTCCTTATCATTCTTAGTGCATGTCCTGGATGAGGTCAAGGTATAGAGAGTTGGGTATCAAGCTTGTTTCTCTTAAGTAAAACCACTCTCACCTGCCCAAACAATCTCCCATGGTGGTGTTATCACCATTAAAGTTTTTGTGTGAAATCAAGATTTCAAGACTTAGCGAGGTGCTAAATTGGTTTGGAAGCCCGATAAATCAAGGAAGGAGATAAATCTGGTAGGGAGAAGCTAAATATGGTGGGGGTGCTAAGGTGATGGGACTCGATACGTCGTAGATCGTGAGCTCTCTAGATTAACGGTCAAGGATCATTTCGGGGAGAGAAGATGCGCGGAGGATAATTTTAGAAAGCGAGCTGAAATCTAAACCGTGGTTTTTGGTCGGGACCATGTGGTGCCACCAGGTGCATTTCGAGGTGAAAAATGGGTTTCCCCAAACCACTTCCTCACGCCCCCTAAATTTGGAAAAGGTATAAAAGGAAATTTTGTTGGTTATTTTATTATTTTTCGAACACTAGACCATTTGAAACTTGGCGCGACCACCCTCGTTCAGTTGGAACTCAACAGTAAGCCAATTACACACCATTTCCGCTCATTTCTAGGTAGTTTTCATCATAGTCATGGATCCTATTATAACTTTAGTAACATAGAAAGACCCCGTGATGAATGAATAAGCCTTGATTGACCGAGATTCAAGTGTATTTGATACCAAAATCACCATTTCTTCTGCCCGATAATGTAGGAAGGTGTATACCATTCCTTGAAGCAGACCGGGCCTCCATAGTCTCATATGCTATCGAAATCACTTTCCCTTTTCCCGAATTTATAGGTTGGTGTGCCGAACAATATTCGCATGAAGAAAAGGTCGTCGTGAATAAACAAGGATCTAAGGTCATGTGTAAGATAGAGAGTCTATCTATTCGAGATTCCTTTAGTATACCAGAGTCTTTCTTCGCAATGTATGAACCTTTCAATGAAGAACAACTAATTAGGGTATACATATAATGTCCATCAGAAGTCAAATATTTGTTTTTACATACAATTGTCAAAGAAGAACATTTTTCAAAGAGTATGTATTTTCCAATGAATGTGAGTATATTGGTTGTTGAAGTCCAATGAGTCTGTTCCCTGTTGAGTCAAATTTTAGGTCTAGATAATGACAAACAAGTGGTCGAAGTCATGCTGGGTTTCCTGTTGACATTTTTTCGGTCAGAGTCTGATCTGTCAGTCCGCATCAGTTTTTATCAATTCATAGCTAATAATATCCATAAACAACTAGTGAATTTTCGCTCTCTAAGGCATTTCAGATATTAGACTTATTTGCTAAATATTTTCCTAGAAACCAATAAGAGAGAATTACCCAAAGAATCATTTATATCAACTGAATGTAAGAGGATTAAATTTCTCATCTTCATCAACAAAGTCATGTTCAGGGTTTACAGTTTGATTTTCAACACCATCCTACCCAGAGTTTCGGATGACATGAGGAGCTATATGCAGCCAAATCCAGAAAATAGAGTGGGGGAATGGGTACTATTCATGCACTCAAAAATGATCTAGTTTTATGGTTGTCATGAATCGCCCTATCTATTTCCTATTTTTCGGACACCCATAGTCTTTTCCCTTGAATTCAATAGGAAAATAATTATATTTGATACAAAGCATATCCTGAAGTTGCGCAAAGCCTCCAACCTAAAATTCCCTTTTATCATTGACCCTTTGATTGTCAAAGGAAGATCTTGTTTATCTCAGATTCAAGCAAAGATCAAAGAGTTTGGTTTTTCATAGCTACAAGGAAGGGGATATGATCTATACCAAATCATATCCAAGAGAATATTGATGAAAAAAGATGCCCCTTAAGAGCATGAACATGTTGAGGGTTTTGATAAACTTGAAAACCTAGCAGTTTGTGTTGATATGGAATCAATCTTGAAAACAGATCAAACACAACAAGTGGAGGAAACCCTGCAACAAATTTAGACACAACAAGTGGAGGCAACCTTGCAACAAAGTCATACACAACAAGTGGAGGCAACCCTGCAGAGAAGACAAACACAAAAACCTCCTCAGAAATTGATAGTCAAAGTTCCTAAGATGATTGTTTACAACAAGAGAAGCAGTTTAGAGGACATAGGCACCAGCGATCAACAAACTGATCCTAAGAAGATGAAGATTACACAATCTCCACAGATAGTGGATTTAGAGGAGGAAGAGCCTAAAGAACAAGTAAATCTGGATATGGTGGAGAGTGGTACTAGCACTGTAGAGGTTGAAAAGGGAAGAAAACTCCAAAGTGAAGGCATCTCAAGAACCTTTAGCAGCAAAAAACACATCTTTGATAAAACATCTAGGGAAACTTATCAATCTAAAGAATATTTGAAAAAACAATATGCTGAGAAAGGAAACATGGCCCTGGGTGAGATGAGGGAATTAGTCCCTGAAGTGGATAAGATTTCTCAGGACAAATCTTCTCTATTCACAGTAAGGGATATTGAGAAGAGGACCTTTAACATTGCAGTTACATATGAAGACAAAGTATCTGAGATAAAGATAAGGTATGAAAACATCAACGCTCCAGACAAAGTCAAATTCCATAGGAACACCTGTGATATGTTGTATTCTGACTACCTGAGTTTAAGATTGAAGAATTCAAATCTGTCATCTTATGAAATGAAATTGGAAGGGAAGTTGAGGCAAGAAAAATCATCTAGCAGAGCTTGGCAGACTCAGGTAAAGAGGCTAGAATCTGAAGGCCCCCAAGGGGTGAAATCCTCATTGTATGAAAAGGACAAAATGATTCAAATCTTGAAGAAGAAATTGGAAATGTCTATTGTAGAGCATCCATAAACAACATAATTGGTTTTTATAGAGCAGGAGAATGAAATTTTTGTCAAGAGGCATTGGACTACAAGGC
Organism: Picea engelmannii; assembly: GCA_009831015.1. Lineage (NCBI taxonomy): Eukaryota > Viridiplantae > Streptophyta > Pinopsida > Pinales > Pinaceae > Picea > Picea engelmannii. Next base: position 23,440 of record ML844782.1, on the reverse strand, counting down.
TAGTTCATTGAAGCTAGAACAAGAAAAGGTGAACTGGTAACAAGGGAAAACAAAATTGCTAAACATGGTTGTTGTTGTACCTCCTACTTCAGAAGTTGGACCAAACACTGAAGAAATTGTCTAGGCCATGTCACAAGTTAGCCTGAAGGAAGGGGAAATCAAAGGGATGAAAGGGAGCATAGATAAATTGAAGCAAGAGATGTAAGAAAAGGTTAAAAATATGGCTCAATTTCAAAAAGAGAATGGAGCCTTGTAGGAAAGGATAGACAAGTTGAATATGAGATTAAGAGGCAAAGTCCTGTTGCAGGGGACCATACATATCATCTGGGATTCTATTTCTGTTGAAGCTGCCAAGTTCATAGTGTATTTAAAGTTCATCAATGATAAAGACATCCTAGCCATCACAAAAAAAATCAAGTGCACTGTTGTGAATGAAACTTTAGTAAAGAAGCCATTAGAATGGGCCCAAAATTCCATAAACCTACTCAACTCCATTCCTACTACAGAACTTTAGACTATTGGAGTTAAAGACAAAACTACATTTATTATATGGGCCAGGAGGTTTATTGTTAAACATAACCTGTTGAAATTAGTCCAAACAAAGGAAACACAGATGGAGCAAAGTGTAGAAGAGTTCGAGGATTTGTTTGAAGAATTGTTCATCAAAGGCCTCCCACCATTTTGGGATGGAAAAGGAAAATTACATGATCAGGAAGAATACATTTCTCTCCTCACTCAATGAAGGATGGATCACTCCAAGTTCGAAGCCCTGGAGGAAAATCTCAAAGGTGCTACACTAGTTGAGCACCTGATTACAGACTTTGAGATTTTGAATCAGTTCAAAGCAGTTAAAATCGAACTACCAGTCATGACATATGCCTCCTGCATTGACCTAGATATATTGATCAAATAAATGATATATTATGATATCCCTTCTGACTTGCAACGGAAGGAGATAGTACGACTAGGTAAGACAAAGTGCATATTTCTAGGGTCTAGTAAATTATGTCTAGGTGTCACAAAATATGGCTGATCAGGTGGAAGACCAGAGCAGAACAAGTGGAAAAGAACAGAATTAAAGAGTCAGAGGAGTAAGAATCTGTATCACCAAATGTTTTCTTGCTAATCATTATAATCAGTTCCAAAACCGAAACTGTCCCTTGTAATTATTTTAATCAGTTTTGAGAAATGAAACGTTTCATTTTTAAATCATTGTAATTGGTTTTAAACCGAAGGAACTCAACTTGTATAAATATTAGGAGTTTGCTGGCAGGTGAAATTGACCATCTGTCAATTGGAAGAACGAGTCTGATCCAGGGTTGTCTTAATAACCAGAGTCGTTTGGTATAACTCGTTCTGATGGGTTTAATGGCTCTGTTAGCCAATCTAAAATCCTAAAAGAAAACAAACAAGAGAAATAAATCACTAACTAATTACTAAATAATATATATCGTATATGTACAATATATGCAATAATATAACTATTGTAGATATTTTAAGTAGAAACTACACTAATATCACTTATATACATCATTTACAATTTGCAAGTTTTAATTGAAACTTACAAAATCAAATGCAAAAGTTATTAATGTTAATAAGTAGATAAAGAAAGCACATTTAAAACTTTTTTTTGTTTTCCTTTACAAATCTAACAAATTTTGCATTGAATATACTATGAAACACAGACGGGTGGGTAGTCAAAGGCTGAACCATACACTCTGGTTTCATTAATATGTAGATGACCGAATTAAAAACTATACAAAGGGGATAACCTGTCAGTGAGTTAGTGAGGTGTATCCAAGCATCTGTATGAGTAACGAACGTCCATCTGCCACATCCAAGAGAGAAATATGCAAAGAACCTATTGGTTGTTCTAAATAAATTCAAAACATGTATTGGCAGTTTAGATTTTAATGACATAAGAGGGAACACAAACATAATCCTGTGATCTTATAATTTTACATAATTACAACAAGATAAATATGAAAGTAACCTATGCATTTCATCATTCAATTAAGATTCAAAAATAAATCCTATCATTCTAATTGAAGACATGATCACAACATTTATGTCTTGAGTAGCAAATTATAGATGATATTTATAATGTAAACATCCTGCACATAATAGATCATTAAGTCTAAATCTATCAGACCTATTAATGTATTAGGATTAACAAAACATAAATGAAAATATCACTAACAAAAGTCTAAAGCCAAAATGCATATATGATGTTTCATTAAGTTCATGAATCACTCGTCCATATCTTGCCCTCAGCCAAGATGATTTCCATTACAAAATATGGAGTATTTAAAGAGTTCATGTAAGCTAAACTTCCTATCTTCTAAGATAGGGCCAGATCTCAAAAAGATCTAAAAGTTACAAACATAGAGGGCTTAGAGCCACTCAAGATCAAACTAAATATTTTAAATTTGTGAGAATTTTCTCCTATTTACAAAATTAGCGAAAAGAGAATAGCTGATCGACTAAGTCCAACATGCTTCATCCCATGAAATCAAGATCAGATACATCCCATCCTGAAAGAAAAACGAATTGGGTAAGTCAAATATTTTATTAACAATCAATTGCTAAATTTTATATGAGAAATTGACTTGGCTACAAAATCTCTCGATTCTGTAGCCAGTCTTATTATTGGTAACAAAAATCTAAATCAATCTAGATTAATTAGAAAAATAACAAAAAAATCATAACTGTGATAAAAACCAATCATACCATCCAACTGATAACAAAATTCGAATCACAAAATCTCAGAATTAATCACAGCCTTGACACTGTCAATGTTTTTTATTATGATATTGCCTGTCCTTTTCAAATGCTTTACATGTCTTTGTGCATTGGCCTTGAGCTCACGGTTTTCATTTTCCAATAAGTCATTTTGAGCCACGAGAGCTTTGACCCTCGCTTGAAGGATGGGGATGTCTGTGTAGTACTGACCTATTCAATGTAAACAAGCTTTGCAATGTACATCAGGGGTAATCAGTTGAGGAAGCATGTTATTGTGTGCTAAAACACCACTACCATCCACTATCGGCCTTTGACCGATCTTGATACCTATAAATTCCTTGTTGTCTTTTAGACATGGTGGGATTTTATTCACATAATCGAATGGTTGGTCAGGTTGGGAACAATTTGGATCTTCCTATTGTAGAAACCTCTCGATCTCGGAGTCTGAATCCTCATGGATCTCGATCGATTCGATCGATCTCATGTGAGATTTGTATTTATTACGCAGATTTCAAGAAATGAGACGACCAACCTTCTTGTTATGAAACCCTAATTCTTGATTCTTCTTTGACTTCTTTTGAGGGTTTCCAATGTTGGATTTTTTAGTAGGGTCAGGATAGACATTTGGATCATGCACAGGAGTTTCGATAAACTCAGAATTAAAACCATGTTTCCCACATAAAAGTGGCTTGGAAAATGCCTCTTCAGAAGGATTATTATCGGGTTTGCCAATTGAGAACTTAAGAGGCTTCTCTATCATTGGATTATCCATTACAGAGGTCTCTACAGGGTTTACTGTAATGAAACCATTATGAGCTATGACACCATCCCAATGCTTAGCAAGTGTTTTCAAATGATGAACTAACAATAATTTAATCAACCCATGGTGAAAGAGGATTGAATCCAAGTTCTGTTTCTTATATCTCTTTGACATTTTATACAAACTTCTTAGAAGGAAAAATGACATGTTTAAATGGAATCCAATAAAATGCATGAGCAATCGTATGTGGTAAATAAAAACAAATACAAAATGACCTTCACAGGTAATAAATTGTCTTAACACTGCCAACAAACCATGCCATCTAATATTGAGCAGGGAGACCGGAATACCTTTGTCATAGCAGTGAATATTTCTGGAGGTGACGAACAAACTCCAGGGTACTTCATCCAATTTCAAATTTTTAAACCACTTTTGACCAGCAAGAGGGAGCCCTGTCGCTTCACTCAGAAATTTTCCGGTGATCTCCAGCTGAATATCACCCACCTTGGCTCTGCATCCATCAAATGTGAGGGAGATTTTTTTGGCCACTTGCAAGTTATAACCCTGGAATTTCTTAATAAACACATCACAACCTTGGCTCTTCAGATCATCACTCGCATCATCATACAACAACAAAGTTTGGGAGCCATTTGGCTAAACTCGAATGACAAGGGCCATTAGGGTTCAAACAGATTGTAACAAAGAAGACCTGAGCTCATTGTGTTCTTAGGTGATAGCAGTGAAAGAGACAAACCCGAGCAATAGGGGTTTCAATCATGAAATTCGAGCATTTATGGTAATGAATGCTTTGAGTACAGAGCATAACCCAAGACCCTAGCTCGTAATGAGGGATCTTTCAATTCAAACTGCCAACTAAAAAAAAAGTACAAGGTATGTTCCAGGTGTGTTAATTCCCATGACATGTAATGGGTATACTTGATTTGCAAAGGTTAGGAGAGGATGCGTTTTTACAATCCAAAAGCAAATAAAATAAAAATAAAATCAAAGTTGATTTACCAAAAATGTTAAATGAACAAGCTTATAGTCCAAATGTCAATCGATTCTTGGTATATTTACAAAGTATCCAAAATATTAGCTTACAGTCCAAGAGAAACTCAACATAAGTATTTCATTGGTATATGATAAGCTCATAAAAATCATTAAAATGAATTAGATGTAAGCCCATTGTAAGCACATTGACCCTTTTAAAGAACAAGCCTTAGATAGAATTGCAATACGATTTTAAGTTTTAATGCTTGATTCATGCTTTCAGTCATGAATCAAGCATGAAAATGCAAGATAAAAATAAACAGGAACAATCAAAACATCCTTTTTACAACCGAATAGTCACCTTCAAATAGCAATATTTACAGGATGAGGCGTAGGCAGCTCCAAGAATTGTCATTTGTCACTTGTAAAAGAAAAAATCATGTAGGGCTACCAACAATGGCGACTTATTGGGAGAAACAATTATATCTGCATCACCAACGAGTTCATGTTAGGACTGCTTAGAATGGTTACAGATCAAATAACAACTGAAGAACATCAAGCATCTCAATCAAATTTCAACAATCATTACAGAGTCCAACTTTATATATCTTCCTGTTCAAATGAAATCCAGTGAAATTTTTTAATTACGAGAGCAACGATATTTAAGCCAATGGCTTCAATACTGTTCATAGGGCCACTGCTGCCAGCAGGCGTCTATAGCCTCGACAGGGATGTCAATTAACCCACTCTGACGCCTCTACCCTGTCCAATAAATTTCAATTCAACATGAAGGGAACTTATGATTGATATCAAAATTTATACCTGATAATTTTCTTGAACCTGACATTGCTTCGCTGGCAGCGAGCCTGTTCAGTACCCCGACGAAGTTGTCTTGGCATCATGCATGCATTTACCCACTTCCAACAGACTTTTTCAATATCTCGACAGGTTTACAAACACTTCCCACAACTCTCGAGAAATTATTTACAATCTGACATAAATTTAATGATATTCAGAAGAGCGTGGTGATGCTGAAAATTTCAGTCTTCAGAACACATGACATTTTCCAGCCTTTAATTTTTTTGCTTTACAACCTTCATTATGATCTGAAATTAGTTTTCTGATGAAACTAATTCTTCGAGGACAGGAAGGCATACTTGATTTTATTTATTTAAAATTCGGGACAACGTAAATAGCTTTGATGATGGTCGTGTCTACTCATAATTATAAAGTGAAACCATGAAACCTATTTTGAACAGAAAACTTCTTTAGCTAGTCTGCGTTTCAGGAAATTACAGGATTGATGCTCTGACATACCTTGACTGTTGCTTCATAATGAGGCATTTTGGTTTCCATTCATGAACTAAAAGGTGACACAGGCATGGTTTAACCAAAAAGAAGCAAAAACAAACAAAATGAAAAAAACCAAAAACCAGAAAACAAAAATAAATCAAAACAAAAAAATTATGTACAAAGGTGGATCTGGAATTTATTAGGAAAAATACCTCTTGAGAGATTGTCCATTCACCGGGAAGGTGTCTGGCTATCCCTCTAAACTTTGTATATGGAAGGAGTTTGGACCTAGTTTTTCAGTGATTACGAAAGGCCCCAATCATAGGTTTTGGAACTTGGTGTGTTCCCCTTTCCCTTCGTGAGGTTTATTCCACTTGAGAACCAAATCTCCTACCTTGAGGTTTCTATCCGAAGCAGAGTTTGAATCAAACCAACCTTTCACAATCTATTGATGCTGATCCAACCTCTCTTTCGCTTGTGCTCTCACTTCTTCTAGTTTCAACAAGGCATTAATTCGAATTTCAAGAGGAGGGCATTCCTCTTCCTGAACTTTCTATGATAGTTGCAGAGAGGGAAGAAAAACATGAGGAGGGAGAGTTGATTCTCTTCTATAGAAAAGGAAGAAAGGGGAATTACCAACAGATTTTTTTGGTGTCACCCTGTCATCCCAGAGTGCATTAAAAAGCGCGTTGTGCCAATTTTTGTGGTTTTTAGAAATTGTCCTCTTGATGATTTTTATCAAATTTTTATTCGTTGATTTTATTAGGCCGTTTCCTTGGGGGCAATAGATGGCATAATACTTAAGTTTGATCCCTCTCTCCAAAGAAAAAACACTCATATCGAGGGACGAAAAGTCAGAATCATTATCAAAGACCAAACATTCGGGAATGCCAAATCTAGTAATGATATTCATGTCACTGAAAGATATCACCTAATTAGTGTTTACCACTTTTAGCGGTGCAGCCTCAGACCATCTGGTAAAATAATCTGTTGTTGTAATGATTTATTTATGCTGCTATGAAGAATTGGGGTTAATTGGCCCTATAATGTTGAGACTCCACCGCTGAAAAGGTGAATCCACCGAGATAGGCTGCAAAGGAAACGCTGCATTTTTTACTCGTCCAACAACCTTTTGGTAGATTATGCATTTACGACATAACACATGGGAATATTTGAACAACGTGGGCCAATAGTACCTAGCTCTTAATACCTTGTGAGTAGTGGTGTCTCCACCAAAGTGCCCACCAGCTTCTCCTGCATGCAGTTAAGATAATACTTTCTCTTCTTCATCTGTTTCCAAACAACGCATGAGAACACTATCAAAATTCTTACAGAATAATACGTCATTTACCAACTGGAAAGGTGAATATTTTAGTCTTAATGCTCTTCTATTTTTTGGATCGGGATGGCGAGGAGTAGAACTACCTGTTAAATAAAACTTAATATCATCAAACCAAGAATTAGCAGCAACTTGTGTACAACTGTTAGGAACCAAATATCAATATAGCATAGAAAAACCTCATAATAAGTACGCAACGCCTTGAAAAAGAGAGAAACTCAGATAATTAGCCTCTTCGAGGGGGAAACCTCCTTATGCCCACATAGATGCTCAATTACAAGATGATTCAAAATGAAAATGTCTCCTTGGTATATATAGGAGACTAGGAGGTATAATTACAACTAATGGCCTAAAGCTGACATAAATAAAATAATATTACTAATATAATATGCCCCAATTAAGGGGTAATGAGACACTATTTAGGACTTAACATGCCCCTCCCCTTGAGACAAGTGTTGTCTGCAATGCTTGAGTAACTCTGGATGCTTCAGTATAAAAGACTCATCTTCCCAAGTGGAATCTTCAGCCGGTAGTTTCCTCCATTTAATGAGATACTCTTAAATGGATCTATTCCTCCGCTGGTGAATTCTTGTGTCAGTGATGGCTTCAGGATCCAATATGATTTTTCCTTCCTCGTCAAGTTCTGGCAATATAGTTTGAACTGGGATCTTGTCACCTATAACCTTCTTTAAGCATGAAACATGGAAAACTAGGTGTACTCGTGAAGATACAAGGAACTCCAATTTGTATGCCATAGTACCAATCTTTTGAAACACCTTATAAGGTCCATAGTACTTTGGTGATAATTTATTATCCTTCTTGGCTTTCTTGAGGGACAACTGTTTGTATGGTTGTAGTCTTAAAAAAACATAATCCCCTACTTCAAAACTTATTTCACTACGATGTTGATCTGCTTGTTGTTTCATACGATTCTGTGCCATGGTCAGGTTGTCCTTTAATCTTTGGAGAACTTGTTGTTGATGCTCGATGTGATATTCCACTGCTTGAAACTTAGATTTTTCTTTTAGAGAAGAAGTGATGGAAGGAGGGTGGTATCCATAGAGTTCCCTCAATGGTTTCATTTTTGTTGCAGTATGAAAGGAAGTGTTATACCACCATTCTGCCAAAGGTAACCATTTGAACCATTATGTTTGTTTATTAGAGACAAAGCAATGAAGGTAGCCTTCCAGACATTTATTCACTATCTTGGTTTGTCCATCAGATTGAGGATGAGAGGATGAGCTATGAGCCAATTGAGTACCCAAACAAGAAAATAATTTTGTCCAAAAATTTCCAGTGAAGATGGGATCTTTGGCTAATTTATAGTGAATGAAATTATGAGTACTGCTAGATTCAATTAGGACTATTACCTTTTTATTTTTGATATATCCTTCAATCTTGTGGGTTTGAGGAGTGCTAATTCCAGCCAATGCATTACACGATATCATGGGAGTCGATTCTTCAGATGAAATTGATTCTATGTTTTCATCTTGATATGGTTCTTGTTCTTGTTCTTGTTCTTCTTCCTCTTCACAATCTATGTAGAATAATTTCTTATCACCACACTTATGTCCCTTACTGTACTTGTTGTCACAATTAAAGAATAAACCTTTTGCTTTTATTTCCTTCAATTGTTGAGGTGTCAACCTTGTAGGTTGAGGTGTTTTAGAAGAAGGAGCATTACTCTCTCTATATATGTTAGGATTGGTCCTTCTAGTAGCCATAGCCATATTTTTGCTTTCAACATTTCTTGCCACCCTAAATGCATTCTCCAATGATTTGGGTTCCCAAAGGCGAACCTCATGTTGAATGTTATCTCTTAAATTTCATATGAATACATCAATAAAGTGCTCATCTGGAATATCTGTTACCTTTAAATTCAATCTTTGGAAGTTCTCAATGTGTTCTGTAACTGGACACTTTTTCTTGAGATTTATCAATTGGCTAAAGAAGGTATTGCTCCTTGTATCCTCATAGTGTGCTATCATTTATTCCATGAAAATTGTCCAAGTGAAGAGTGATTTGCGAGAACAAAGCCATATATACCATACAAATTGATTGGGTTCTAAATATAAAGAAGCAATTCATACCTTTTGTGTATGTGGCACATTATGTAGATCAAAGAATTGCTCCATCTGAAGTATCCATGTGATTGGGTCCT
>ML844782.1:0-13496 GCA_009831015.1 Picea engelmannii | reverse complement strand
GGGTCCTTGCCATCAAACGTCCTCATATCGATCTTAGGAACGTGGTTGGTCTTGAACCCAAATTTGGAGTTTCTCCATTCTTGATTCATATTCCTTGTGTCCTCATCATGAATTTCATGGGATACATTTTCACTTTCAGGTGTCCTCTCTATTAGGAAATTTTTCAATCCTTCCATGATCTCCTCTTTTAAACCATTCATCTTAGTATTTATTGCCTCCAACTTAGCTTCCATCTCTTGTAGTTCATATTTTGTTATTGTCTTCTTTTGTAAATCATTTATGTCCCTACGCATTTCTTCACCTTCATCAAGAGTCCAAGTAGAACTATCTGGAGGCTTATTTGGTGTAGAAGTTCCCTTTTTGGGTGGCATGTTGGCCAAGTATCACTTTTGACCCTTGATTTTAAGGTGGTTCTGCTAGACAATCTTTCTTCTATTGTATATCCAAAGTTTTGGACCTTCTGGGTATGAAAATTTGTTTTTTATAGTTCTATGATATTTCTTCTCTGCAATGCCACAGGTCTGATCACAATTGGATGTGACAAGTGGAATTTACGGTAAATTCCACACAACTTGCTGATTTTTGTCCTTTCCAAGAGATCTCCGTTGTATAACGTGCCCCACACACAATAATTGATATAAAATTATTAAACCGATACCATAGGTACTATGGACTGTTCACTATCCAATGAAACTGGTCTCACTCAATTTGGATACTCCAGGAAGGAGTTATGATCATCTAACCTAGAACACCTGCTTGAGACTAGTCAATAGGACTAGTCAGATACCCTATCTTCCACAGGGTGTATATACAAATGTAAGATGACCCCGAAGCTGATTTTTTTATGAAATATATATTACTAATTTCTGTGAATAGCCTCCGAAATTCAGGGTTTGAAACATTATAGAAACAATTTTATAGTGAAAATTCCACAATGACTCATTTCAGGATGATTCCAGAACCCTATCTTGCACAGGCTGTACCTCTGAAATTATAAGGCCTCAGGAAATGAAATTTTAACCCAACGTACCTTGATCCATCCACTAAATAGCCTCCAAGCCGTTCCTTTTGAAACATTGTAGAAAACAAGTTATAGTGAAAATTCCAAGGTGTCTCAGATGTAGCAGAGAAACCCCAAGACCTTGAGCTCTGATACCATATGATAGTAACCAAATATCAATATAGCATAGAAAAACCTCAGAATAAGTACTCAACACCTTGAAAAAGAGAGAAATTTAGATAATAAGCCCCTTCGAGGGGGAAACCTCCTTATGCCCACATAAATGTTCAATTACAAGATGATTCAAAATGAAAATGTCTCCTTGGTATATATATGAGACTAGGAGGTATAATTACAACTAATGGCCTAAAGTCGACATAAATAAAATAACATTACTAATATAATATTCCCCAATTAAGGGGTAATGAGACACTATTTAGGGCTTAACAACAACAGATCTGATTTTCACTATGCTGATTTACAGTTAAGACATTAATTTGACTCTGTCGATCTTCAACTGAATCAACCACTAGTTTGCATAGGCCTTGACCTCTGAAAATTTGTGCAGGGGTTATTTCGAGGTCATAATCTTGTAGCGATGTCATCCATTTTGCCTAATTTTCACCCAATTCCTTTTGTACTAACAAGTTTCTGACAACATGATAAGGCACAATGACTTTAGTTTTGGATTTCAACAAATATGATCGGAAATGTTTCACTGATTTGAAAATTGCATAAGCCTGTTGATCTACAGCCAGGTAGTTAAGCTCTACTCCTTTGAAGGCTGAGCTCATGAAGGCAATGGAGATTTCATTTCTTTCAATTTTCTTTTGGGCCAACACAACAACATAAGATCGGTCAGAGGCGAAAGTGTAAAGAGTGAAATCTTGTGAGAAATCAGGACTCATCAAGGAAGGGGATTCCACTATGGATTTTTTGATGGAATCAAAGGCTTGATTTTCCTGTGGTCCCCAATGATATTGAACATCATTTTTAATTAAATTCTGCAATGGCCTTACCATTTTTGAGAAACTTGGGACAAACCTTCTGACAAAATTAATCTAGCCTAAAAAAGATTGCATAGAGTTTTTGGAGGAGGGGGGAGGAAGTTTGGCAATGGCTTGAGTTCTTTTGGGATCGATGATCATCCTGTCACTGGATACTATGAATCCAAGAATTTTTCCTTGTTCCACTGCAAATATTAACTTCTTAGGGTTGAGAGATATGTCGTACTTGTGGCATCATTCTAGGACAACCCTAAGGTGAGAAAAGTGATCTTTCTTGTTTTTGGAGAAAATAGTAACGTCATCAAGATAGACCACTAAAGATTGATTTATGAGACCACAAAAATAAATATCCATTGCTCTCTAGAAAGTGGCCCTGACATTTATAATCCCAAAAGGCATCTTCTTGTAGGCATAAGTGCCCCATGGGGTATGAAAAGTGGTTTTCAACTGGTCTGGTTGAGACATGAGGACCTGGTTGTATCCCGAAAAACCATCTAGCAATGATAGTCTTTCAGAACTAGATACCTGTTGAAGAATTTGCTCCATTGGAGGAACATGATAATTGTCTTTGTCATATGCTTGGTTCAAGTTACAAAAATTGATACAGAGTCAAATTTCGCCACTTTTCTTCCTTATAGGAACTAGACTAGACACCCATTGTGTGTGTCTCACTGGGAAGATTATCTTCGCATTCAATAATTTATTTAGTTCTTTCTTGACAGTTGGTTCCAACTTAGGGTGCATCTTTCTTAGCTTCTGCTGAAAAGGTTGAGTCTAGGGTTTCATGGGGATGATATGTTGTATTATATTAGGGTCAAAAATTTTTAAATCATCATATGTCCAGGCGAAGACATCCTTGAATTCTCTAAATAGTTTTATAAAAGAAGAACGTTCTTGCTCGGAGCATCCCATCTCCAAATTGATATTTTGTGGATTATCTTTAGTCCCTAGATTTATCATTTCATGAGTCAAGGAAGAACTGTTCGTTTTACAATTTACCGACCCTCTGAATTTATCATGAAAATCATAAAACTTCTCTAGTCTTACCACAGATTTAGGAATAGAGTTTACCAGATCAGATGTCGATTCGGGAGATCTAGGCTCTGATATTACCATGAAATTGCAGAGATTTTCATCATGAGTGCTTTCATCGATAATTGCACCTTGGAAAGTGTCCTCCATATGAAAAAAGTTGATGATCTGTTGATCATTATCAAACACTCTCCAATTAGTGATGTTGTCTGGGATTGATGGTCTAAACAATAACTCAATCAAAAATGCATTCAGAGAAAGGCCTTTTGCGGGCAAAAGTTTAGAAGCGATGTTAGCCAATAAGTCAGCGTTAGAATTACTTAATCTAGGAATGGAATTGATGTTAAATGATGAAAACTTTGTGCATTAGGTTCCATACCTCAGTTTGGTAAATTTTCAGATGTGTTGATAGGCAATGTATGGAATTTCTTACCTTCCTGACCACAATTTCTAAATCACCGAATACCATTAAGTTCTTTACATCCATATCTCCAGCTTTCTTGAGTCCTTGTAAAAGTGCCTCGTATTCGACGGTGTTGTTAGTGCATTCAAACTCTAATCGACAGGCAATGGAATTTTTATTACCTTCCGGGTCGATGAGTACACATCCTGCACCAACTCCTCCTTTGGATTTGGATCCATCGAACTAAAGTGACCATATCTGAGCTTCATCGGTAGTGTTTGGCACATTCAGCAAAGCTACTAACTGAGTACATGTCATGAGATCTGATTGTTGTTCTGTATCGGTGATGGGGGAAGTTTCGGCCATGAAGTTACCGAAGAAGGTGTTCATTCCCTGTATTTCAAGTGAATTAGTGGAAGTAGTAAATGGTTCATTAGCATCATTCAAATCCATCATGGTGTTCTTGAGATAACATTCATGGTTAATCCTAATTTTGTTTGGCTGTCCATTTTCTGGCAGCCATAAATGTGACCAATCTGTTGCAAAGTAACCATGTAGTTGCTCGGACCAATCCCTGCTCAAAAATAAACGATAGAATTCGGGGATGTCAACAACAATGATGTCAATAATCTGGTGAACCTTAGGATTATAAGATAACCTAACGAGCACATTCTTTAGTTCACCAATTACCTTAACATTCATCTGATCGAGTTGAATGATTTTAAGACTAGAAGGCTGAACTTTTGCATTAATTTTTTGGCAAACAGTCAAGGGAATCACATTTGATGATGCGTCAGAATCTACCATGCAATTATGTACATTTCTATTGAAAATTTCAAAAGTTAACAAGAAAGGTGGGACATTTTTGCAAGTATTAACAACATAATTCTGTTGTTTTTTAGTCGTTGTCCCTGAAATTACTTTATCTACATTTGATACAGTTTTTTCAGTGAGATCCCTTTTATCTGGGGGTTCAAGTGTTGTTTTAGCAGGGATCTTTTGAGCTATTTTAGAACTGATTTCTGTATTTTTCTTGTTGTTCAAATTGTTGTTTTTACTATTTTCTGCGATGTTATGAAGCATTTTCTGCAGAAGAAGAGAGAATTTCAAAATCTCGTAAACAAAAATATTAGCCCTGAGTTTTTTTAGATCCTCTATCGAATCATACTCTAAAACTGGGGCTGCTAAATTCTGTTTTGTTTCAGCTTGTTTCAATTGTTTTGGGGGCACCCTATTACTTATTTCGGAAAAGGGTTTACTTTGTGTTTTGCTTCTGGTGTTGTAAGGGTGGACAGTTTCAAAGTTTGTTTGAAAAATACTGTCGGAGAAATGTCCGAAGATATTGGAAGATGACTCCTCTTCTTCAAGTAATTCTTCTTCGGCTATGTTTTCCGAACTTTTAGGAGGAACCAAGTTATCATGTGCTTTAAGGATAGTTTGTAGAGCGTATTGTAAGCTTTCAAAATTTAGACCTTTAGGGGTCGAATTTGGTCAGTCGGGGGAAAAGGCTTCCTGAAAGGAGGTTTAAAACTTCCTTTTCTTGAGGATGCTTCTTCGGCGGATCTCTTCAAGTCTATGACTTGATTCTATAATTTTTGGACAACCTTTTGCAAACTTTCTAAGTTTGAAGTTTCTGATTGGGTTTTGGTTTGGGGAGGCCTAGTAAGAATTTCTATTTTCTTCTTAGAAGATGGGGTTATTTCAGCCTCATTACTAAGATTATCTTTCAAGCTCAAAATATCTTTTTCGATTTGGCTAGCCTCCTCGAAGGCTGCTAGTAACGTGAACTTCGTAGATATTTTGACCCAAATTGCTATATTATTGTGCAGAGCCTTAGTGTAATATGCCACAATAAGGCTTTCCGCGAGCATTGAATCAGTGAGAATTCAGTTTTTTAACGTGAGGAACCTTTGCTTAAAATATTTTACTTTCTCCTTAGGGTTCATCTTTAAACTGGAAAGTTCCATAACTAAGACTTCAATAGATTTATCATCTTCGAACTTCTCTAGGAAGGAGGTTTCAAATCTGTCCCAAGATACAAGGGTGTGAGGTTGTTGGGTGACATACCATGTAGAGGCATTGCCCTCAAACGTGTAAGGAAAAATTCTACATACTACATCTTCATGTTCTACACTTCGGATTCTAATGGCTAGCATGAACTTCTTTATGTGATCTTCGACGATTTTCTTAGAATCTAGATCGAACTTTGGTAACCATTTCTCTGGGTGTTTTGGTAAAGGGTGTTGGGGTCCAGGTACAACCACAACATCTTGATCAAACCATGGTCTAGCGGGATTTTTTTGGTTTTCCATGGGTGTAGGTGGTGTCGAAGCCTGAGATGGTTCAGATGATGAAGTGCCTTCATCATATGACTCTCCTCCTGAAGAGGATGGAGATGAATGAGGTGGGGAAGGTTGAATACTAGATCCCCTGGCTCCAAGAGTAGGTGTATTGGTAGGATTGATAGTATCATCTCATAGAGGGTTTAAAAGTAGACCAGTGCCTTCAATTTGTTCTCTGATATCAGAGAAATCTAAGGGTTGATTCAGTGGCCTACCAGGTTTTCTGATACAGGCCAAAGTACCGTGTGTCCTTAAAAGTGACTGATGAAAAATTTCTTGTATGTTGGACCCTTGAGCGTTCAGTGTTACTGGCTCAACTAGAATCTTCGGATTTTCGTTCGAGGTAGTTGTTGTTTCAGAAGTAACGTTGTTGTCAGAATGAATCTGTGTTACTATAGGGGAGCGAGTGTGTAGGGGAGGTGTCTTGTGATTTCCACGTGCCATCAATTGTATTCAGGCCCTCCTTCTAGCACCATTTGTTGGTGGGTGAAATTGACCATCCGTAAAATGGAAGAACGAGTCCAGTCCGAGGATGTCTTAATAACCCAAGCCATTTGGTATAACTCGTTATGAGGGGTTTAATAGCTCTATTAGCCAATCTAAAACCCTAAAAGAAAATAAACAAGAGAAATAAATCACTAACTAATTACTAAATACTATATATCGTATATGTACAATTTATGCAATAATATAACTATTGTAGATATTTTAAGTAGAAACTACACTAATATCACTTATGTACATCATTTACAATTTGCAATTTTTCATCAAAACTTACAAAATCACATGCGAAAGTTATTTCTGTTAAGAAGTAAATAAATAAAGCACATTTAAAACTTTTTTTTTTGTTTTCCTTTACAAATCTAACAAATTTTGCATTGAATATACTATGAAACATAGACGGGTGGGTAGTCAAAGGCTGAACCATACACTCTGGTTTCATTAATATGTAGATGACAAAATTAAAAAAGATACAAAGGGGCTAACCTGTTAATGAGTTAGTGAGGTGTATCCAAGCATCTATATGGGTAGTGAACGTCCAACTTCCACGTCCAAGAGAGAAATCTGCAATGAACCTATTGGTTGTTCTAAATAAATTCCAAACACGTATTGGCAGTTTAGATTTTAATGACAGAAGAGGGAACACAAATATAATCATGTGATCTTATAATTGCACATAATTACAACAAGATAAATATGAAAGTAACCTATGCATTTCATCATTCAATTAAGATTCAAAGATAAATCATATCATTCTAATTGAAGACATGATCACAACATTTATGTCTTGAGTAGCAAATTATAGACGATATTTATAATGTAAACATCCTGCACATAATAGATCATTAAGTCTAAATCTATCAGACCTATTAATGTATTAGGATTAACAAAACATAAACGAAAACATCATTAACAAAACGCTAAATCCAAAATGCATATATGTTGTTTCATTAAGTTCGGGAATCACTCGTCCATCTCTTTCCCTCAGCCAAGATGATTTCCATCACAAAATATGGAGTATTTAAAGAATTCATGTAAGCTAAACTTCCTATATTCTAAGATAGGGTCAGATCTCAAAAAGATCTAAAAGTTACAAACATAGAGGGCTTAGAGCCACTCAAGATCAAACTAAATCTTTTAAATTTGTGAGAATTTTCTCCGATTTACAAAATTAGCAAAAAGATAATAGTTGATCGACTAAGTCCAACATGATTCATCCCACGAAATTAGCATAAGATACATCCCATCCTAAAAGAAAAACAAATTGGGTAAGTCAAATATTTTATTAACAATCAATTTCTAAATTTTATATGAGAAATTGACTTGGCGACAGAATCTCTCGATTCTGTAGCCAGTATTATTATTGGTAACAAAAATCTAAATCAATCTATATTAATTAGAAAAATAACAAAAAAAGCATAACTGTGATAAAAACCAATCTTACCATCCAACTGATAACCAAATTTGAATCACAACATCTCAGAATTAATCACGGCCTTAACACTGTCAACGTTTTTTATTATGATATTACATGTCCTTTTCAAACACTTTACCTATATTTGTGCATTGGCCTTGAGTTCACGATTTTCATTTGCCAATAAGTCATTTTGAGCCATGAGAGCTTTGATCCTCTCTTGAAGGATGGGGATGTTTGTGTAGTACTGACCTATCCAATGTAAACAAGCTTCACAATGTACAACAGGGGTAATCAGTTGAGGAAGCGTGTGATTGTGTGCTAAAACACCACTACCATCCACTGTCGCACTTTGACCAAGCTTGATACCTATAAATTCCTTGATGTCTTTTAGACACGGTGGGATTTTATTCACATAATCGAATGGTTGGTTTGGTTGGGAATAGTTAGGACCTTCCTGTTGCAAAAGCCTCTTGATCTCGGAGTCTGAATCCTCATGGATCTCGATCGATTCGATTGAGCTCACATGAGTTGTGGATTTATTACGCAGATTCCGAGAAATGAGTCGACCAACCTTCTTGTTACGAAACCCTAATTCTTGATTCTTATTTGACTGCTTGCGAGGGTTTCCAATGTTGGATTTGTTTCTAGGGTTGGGATAGACATTTGGCTCATGCACAGGAGTTTTGATAAAGTTAGAATTAAAACCATGTTGCCCACATAAAAGTGGCTTGGAAAATGCCTCTTCAGAAGGATTATTATCGGGGTTTCCAATTGAAAACTTAAGAGGCTTCTCTATAATTGGCTTATCCATTACAGATCTCTCTACAAGGTTTACTGTAACAAAACCATTATGGGCTATGAAACCATCCCAATCCTTACCAAGTGTTTTCAAATGATGAACTAACAGTAATTTAATCAACCCATGGTGAAAGAGGCTTGAATCCAAGTTCTGTTTCTTATATCTCTTTGACATTTTATACAAAATTCTTAGCAGGAAAAATGACATGTTTAAATGGAATCCAATAAAATGCATGAGAAATCATATGTGGTAAAGGAAAACCAAGCCAAAATGTCCTTCACAGGTAATAAATTTTCTTAACACTGCCAACAAACCATGCCATCTAATCTTGAGCAGGGAGACCAGAATACCTTTGTCACAAAAATGAATATTTTTGGAGGTGACGAACAAACTCCAGGGTACTTCGTCCAATTTTGAATTTTTAAACCACTTCTAACCAGTGAGAGGGAGCCCTGTCGCTTCACTCAGAATTTTTTCGGTGATCTCCAGCTGAATATCACCCACCTTGGATTTGCATCCATCAAATGTGAGGGCAAATTATTTTTCCACTTGTGAGTTATAACCTTGGAATTTCTTATTAAACACATCCCAACCTTGGCTCTTCAGATCATCACTCACATCATCATACAACAACAAAGTTTGGGAGCAATTTGGCTCAATTCGGACGACAGGGGTCATAAGGGTTCAAATAGATGGTAACAAAGAAGACCCGAGCTCACTGTGTTCTTAGGAGATAGCAGTGAAAGAGACAAACCTGAGCTAAAACGATGGAAGAAAAAATAGGAACACAACAGCGCAACCATAACATAAGCAATAGGGGTTTCAGTCATGAAATTCGGGCATTTCTGGTAATGAATGCTTCGAGTATAGAGCATAACCCAAGACCATATCTCGTAATGAGGGATCTGTCAATTCAAACTGCCAACTAAAAATGAAGTACAGGGTACGTTCCAGGTGCATTTAATTCCCATGACATGTAATGGGTATACTTGATTTGCAAAGGTTAGGAGAGAATGCGTTTTTACAATCCAAAAGAAAATAAAAAAAAATTAAAATCAAATTTGATTTACCGAGAATGTTAAATGAACAAGCTTATAGTCCAAATGTCAATCGATTCTTGGTATATTTACAAAGTATCCAAAATAGTATCTTACAGTCCAAGAGCAACTTAACATAAGTATTTCATTGGTATATGATAAGCTCAGAAAAATCATTAAAATGAAATAGATGTAAGCCCATTGTAAGCACATTGAACCTTTTAAAGACCAAGCCTTAGATAGAATTGCAATACGATTTTAAGTTTTAATGCTTGATTCATGCTTTTAGTCATGAATCAAGCATGAAACACAAGATAAAAATAAATAGGAACAATCAAAACATCCTTTTTACAACCGAATAGTCACCTTCAAATAGCAATATTTACAGGATGAGGTGTAGGCAGCTATAGGAATTGTCATTTGTCACTTGAAAAAGAAAAAATTATGTAGGGCTGCCAACAGATTTCCAAATGTATTAAGGGTTAGCAGAAGTGCAAGGGCACGATTTTAGTTGTTTGGAACTTAAAATGTAATTTTCTTAAGCTGAATTGAATACACATGTAGAAGTCTTGAAGTTTCCATGAAAATATTCTAATGGTGGTGATCTGAGTTTTGTCTCCTCTATTTGTATGTATTTTCTATATTTTTGATTTCATTTTCACTGTCTTTTGTTTAAATTGGATAGTCAAAGGCCCATAATTCATCTTGTGATGCTCTCAGCTGAAGAAATTTAAACTGTGTTAAGTTCTTCCTAACTAATTTAGAATTCATTTATTTAATTCTTTGATGCAGTTATATGTTTTATTTTCTTCCTACACTCTGCAAATTTACAAATTAAAACTCAGATTTATTGCCTCATTTAGCCTTTATCCTCTGGAGAGTTCTACTGACCATCCAGTGCTTTCATTCATTTTCAGAAGTTTGAATCTATATCCCTAAGTGTTCCTCCCATTCCTTGTTAGCAAAACTATAAAAAAAACCCCAAAACAACAAAACCTAGCCATTGATTGTCAAATAAATACCAAGTAACAGTAGAGATCCCTCTTTGAGCTGAGCAGGCTAGTACCCAGCTCTAAACTTGGTTTGTAGGTTATCTATGTCATTTGTTTTATCAACCAAACAAATTTATAGAGTGCTAACATTCTGGAACCATGGTCGGGGATCAAAAGTGAAATCTTCCCTAGGAAAGAACGACTTAAAGCTTCAGATTTGACTCCTGAGGGTGACACTGAATCAAACACCTTATTGGATGAAACTAAATTTACCATGGTGACTCCATTATAAAGAGACTGGTAGCATAAAGTAGTCTGAGTGAGAAATCCTGGCTCCCAAGAGAATTCATACCAGGAGAAATCCATACCCAAAAGTAGTAATCCCTGTGTCTGATCCTGAGAAAATTGTACACAAAAGAAAAGAAAAGACAATAAACTCAGTTATGTGTCTAGACATATATCTATCCTTTCCCAAATATGGAGTGACAAGCATTGACGACCTTGATTTTGATTTGAAATTTGAGCAAACTCTGTTCAGAACTAAATCCGAGTCTCGTTTGAATGAGATCATCTTTGACGAGAAGACGCTCCAAGATTTAATTTTAGCTGCCTCTACTAAACCTCTTGTGATTCCTACCTAGAACCAACAACCACTTCAAGTTCTTACTGCAGCCATGGTAGCTAGGTTTTCCCCTGTTGTTCTACCTACTCAGTTACATGATTTTCCCCAGGACTATAATTAGAGGATTAAGTTGTATGATGTTGAAGGCAATGTGTCATCCAAAAAACACTTAGACTAGTTCAATGATTTTGTAGACCTAGAAGAAGTAGATTTTGAAGATGAAAAAATGAGTTTTTTTGCACAAAGTCTTGCAAGAGAAGTCAGAAAGTGGTTCATAGCTCTCCTAGCAGTAAGTATCCTAAATTTTGAAGCCTTTGAAACAATTTTTCTTTCAAAGTGGGGTGAAAAGAAAAACCCCCTTCAGTTGTTAACCCAATATAAGAGCATGAGAAGGTCACCTGATGAAACAGTGCAAGATTTTTTAGCTAGATTTATAGAGGTATACAACTAAATTCCTACTGAAGTAAAACATCCTCCTAGAGATGTTCAACTTAGATATGTTGATTCCTTTGAAAGTGATTTTGCTTTGTTGTTGAGGGAAAGAATATCTACTTCACTAGATGATATGATGAGTGATGAAATAAAAGTTGAAGTAAATCTAATGGCTTCGGGAAATATCAAAGGTAATTTTGATAGGGACATGAACAAGGTTCAAGATAAAGCACAATCTTTAACCTCACATTCATCAAAAGAGAGGTTTGAGTTGATGATGAATACCATGGAGAAACTCATGGAGATTATGTCTTTAGATAATAAGCATAACACCAAAGAACATGATGATGTTCTACCCAGAAATCAGAGAAGACCAACAGTTCCACAAATCAAACAAAGAGATTAGAGGAACCAGGGTGATCAACAAATAAGACCTCCTTTTCAAAATAGTTATGTAAATGAAAATTTTGAAGACAATATGCATTGATGTGATGGTGATGAAACATAGGTATTTTTAACTAAAGAAAAACATGACCAGTTCATAGATGCAAATGAAATATTCATGCAGGAGAATGATGAAAGGTTGTTAGTGGAAAAGGAAGATTACCCGATAGGGCTACAAAATTCCATCATGCAATTCCAAAAACAATATAATCTTCAAAACAAAAAAGTGCCTGCAAATCCTCCAAAGGGGAATCCTACCAAAGAAACTCAAAATAATACACCTTCTTCAAGTCATCCTAAAAAGGACTCTGTTGCAAAGGATGTTGTGGATAAAGGAAAGCATATGGAAGAACATCCAAAGAAAGTACCTGAAACAAGAAAGGAGACAATCATCAAAGAGGTAGAGAAAACCTCTTCTTCCTTTAACTTTGAAAGTGAGATGGAAAAAATTAAAATTTTTGTTCCATTCAATGAGCTGATAAAGAATAGTGAATATAAAAATCAGACCATTAAGATGCTCAAGATGGAAGAAACTTATGATACTTTGAATATACAAGATGATCATCCTGCCATCTTGTTTGGCCCACGTGTAGAGGAGAGTAGTGATGCTGATGAGGTCCCTCCTTTCTATGTTAGTCTGAATATTCATGATATGACTCTGCACAATGCTGTGTTGGATTCAAGAGCATCCCATAATCTGATTCCCAAGGTGGTCATGGATCGATTGGGCCTCGACATTTCAAGGCCTTAAAAATATATTTTCTACTTTGATTAAAGGAAGGTGAAGTGCTTGGGCTTAATCAAAGATCTGGTGGTATCTTTGTCTGAAATTCCAGCAAAAAATATGGTCATGGATGTAGTGGTTTTTGATATCCCTCCTAATTTTGGCATGCAGTTATCTAGGTCATGAGCTGCAAAGTTGAAGGGGAGTTTGCAAATAGATATTCCATATGCCACTATCCCTGTCTTTGGTCAATCTAGGATATTGTACAGGGAACTATTTATCAAATACATGGTCAGTAACAAAGCCCAACAAAACAACCATCCCATTTATTCTGTGGAAACCGATATTGGTTCTTCCATTTTCTTTAATGATTTGAGTTTTGAAGAGAAGGTTCCAAACACTAATATGACTTCCAAAGACACATCTGATCAACAAAATTAGAAAATTTAAGAACAATAAGACAATGCATAGAATGAGATGTGGAACATGAGCTTTGATGGAGCTTCCAGGAGAGAAGGAGCATGAGTTGGTGTGTGGATTAACCCCCCCAGACTGGCCACAAAACTTTGTTCTTATAAGCTTTCTTTTGAGTACACAAATAACATGGATGAATATGAGGCATTAGTATTGGGATTGAAGACTTTGAAAGAAATGGGTGCTAGGAGGATAACTGTACATGGAGATTCTAAGTTGATCATAAATCGGGTGAAAGGAATATATCAAGCAAAGCATCCTAGGTTAAGA
>ML844781.1:84418-95245 GCA_009831015.1 Picea engelmannii | reverse complement strand
AGACTTTTCCTCCAAAGGTTGTTGGAAGACCGGATGTCCAGAGCAGACCTTCATACTTTCTCATCGTCCTTCTACCTACTCATCACTATACAACCTTACTGGCTTAAGTTAGATCAAGACCTCACTTATCTACGCATCTCCAACCCAGTTTTCTGAGTTAAAGCGATACAATCCTGAGACTACATCCATTAGACCATCTTTAAACTTATTTATTGTGGCATACAAACTGATGGGTATCAGGCTCATCCCTACTACAATCCAGGGGTGACTTCTGGTGCTAACATCAAGGATATTGTTTAATCGACTAGGAGCATCAAAACATTCATATATAATCATGTGTCTATGCTTAATTTGATGAGAAGATTCACAAATAACAGGGAGTTGGTGTGTCATACAATCACACTCTTTTCCATTAGCTTCATGTCTCTTCGATCTCTCTTGGCTTGTACGTGGGAGGGGAAGAGAATTTTCCTTTCAAATGAGTGGCATGGTTTATCATTTAGCCTTGAACCAGAGGGGGAGGCCATATGCAAGCTAGATTCATACCAGGAGAGATTTTGGGCGAGAGTGGAGGATGTGTGTGTCATTAGCGAACCTTTGGTAAAGGTTCTTCGGTTGGTTAATGGAGACTACCCGCAACGGGCTACTTGTACAAGGCCATGGATAGGGCCAAAGAATCCATCCATGCCTATTATGATGACAAGGGAGATGATGGATTTGAGAAACAACTATTGATATGGAGAGGGATTGATGAGCGATGGAACAATACACTCCATTGTTGCAGGGATCAAACGCAACCCTTCTTTCTCTTACTCTGACGGTTTTAGATTTGATGTTGAGATTATGGATGGATTACGCACATGTGTTCAAAGGATGTTGCCAAGTCCGCAATAGCGTGTGGATATTTCCAAAGAAATGGAAATATATAGGATGGTTGGTGGGACATTTGGCTTTGACATGGCTATTCAGGATAGGAAGAGCAAAATGCCAGATAAGCTTCAGTATGTTTCAAATTTCAATGTCTCTTCTTAGTTCTTAGTTCTTACTTTGTTTCAATTTTTAACTTTCGAATTTCAATGTTTTTTCTTATGTTTTTATTATTTGTTGTAGATGCTTGGTGGACAAACTATGGCGCAAGAGTACCCAATCTACAAAATAATTGTCATTTGGGTGCTTAGCCAAACATGCAGCTCTTCAGGATGTGAGCACAACTAGAGTGTAATCGAGAAAATACACACCAAGAAGCACAAAAAGTTAAAAATTTTCAAATTAAATTTTTAATTCATTATAAATTATAATTTATTATTTTATGCCCCGTCACACTCTAGAGTCTAAAGTATGTATTATAATTATTAATTTATAATTTATAACATAACCCTCATACAGGTTCGAATTTCAGCGCCTCAATGACATGGTATATGTCTACTACAATTTCCAATTGTGAGTGAGGCAAATTCAAAAAACACCTAATTTGGACACCATTTCATTGGATGGGATTAACACCACTTCGACATGGACGGGTTGAAACCCAGATGCCTATCATGGAATCGGTCCCTGATTAGTTACATGAGGAGGCAATAGCAAGGGAGAGAAAGGTACAGGAGGAGGATGTTCCAAAGCAGAGTCATCAAACACCTTTACAGGAGGTGACTATGGGAGTGCACTAGAACCACCACCCTCACAAACTCTGACAGAGCGAGTTGTACTTGTCAATAGCACCAACCACAGTCTAACTCCTTCTACAAGACATAAGAGTCCAATACCAACCCCACGGCCTTCTTCCTCAAAAGGAAAAGCCATTTCAAGAGCCATTATCTTTGCTCATAAAAGGGGCAAAGGTAATCGTTAGTTTATTTATTTATCTGATTTCATTGTAGATGACTCATGATGATGAAATACATTTATTATATTTTTTGATGATATTTTGAGGTTTTAGAGTTAGGACATGATTCAGTGTTGATATCATATCAATTCTCTTTTCATATTTGTGAAAATGCATTTATTTGATGTTGTTGATGCTTTATATATTTTAAAAATTGAAAAAAAAAAGTTGTATTTTTTTAAGTTGTATTATTTTCACATTTTCGGATTATTTTCATGATGTTGCTAATACTTTCTTTTCTGGACCCTTGGCAGTATTTTAGCCAACGCGATGTCAGCAACACTGCTCTAAAGCAATTTGATGCAAGAATTCAATCTTTTGTTTACTTTCAGAACCAGTTATGTTCTCGTAACAACTTTAAGGTAAAATTATCAAATTGGTTTTGCCTGCAGACCAACGTACAATAATAGAACTTGATAAACCTCCAGGGTAACCCCATTAATTCAACCGGGGGGGTGCTTCCATGTTTCAGGACAAAATTATTGATATAAAATATAAACATATCAATGCAAAAGCAAAAAGAACTATTTAGATGAAGATTGACAGTTTTTAACTCTATTGTAAAAGCATGGCTACCTACTTCCTGGCATAACCAAACTTTTCAGGAAGAAGATTAAAACATTGAAGAAAAGTTCAAAATATGTTCAATTGATGCTAAAAAGGGAAACAAATCTAAATGTTCTTGCTCCATGTTATTTTTCATTATAGAGAATCGAATTAAATTTAGAATATGACGATTGCATGGACACTGGGATTTAAAAGCATGTGCTCAATTACTAGTTGTTTTTTTAAATAGCAGAAAAATATGCATTTAAGTGGCCCTATGCTGTCCACCAAGTGTTCGCCGCAGTCATCTGTCATAAGCATATAGAATCCCATGAGGGCCATATGCTGCAACAATTATTATAAGGTTCCCCAGGCATGTCATCCTTGGCCACTATAACAAAGTCAAGATTATATGCATTAAATTCTGGTTCAAATACAATCTTCATCTCAGCCTAATAGAAAGATACATACATACATGTTTGTCATCTGCTAACAAGGTAATAAAATTTCCAATTTCTCCATATTTGTGTCATAGTGATAAGATGGTTTAATTATTGTCTAACAAATGATCAGAAAGGTGGGTCAACTGTACTAAAAGAGTACATTCAGTATAGGTACAAAGTGCGAGTGCAAACAGTATCATTTTGTCAGCTTCATGATTTGCACTGTTTCTATAAATGTGAGAAAGTAGAAAATACTAATTATCTACAATCAATAGGCATATTTATAGGCCAGCCAAACTCTTCAAGCAGAGCCAGGACCACACCATTTGACCAGCCAAAACCCGTCTGCAGCAATATCATTAGGTACAAAAATGAGAATGTCAAATAAAAACATATGGAATAAAAATATACGACAAAGAGCTCGCTTCATTCAATTTATAGGAATGGGACTATTAGTAATATACCTGGGTTGTATATTCTCCACCACCTCCAATTCTCCCACAAGCTTCTACATCATATTTTTCATGCATTTGTCCTGTACTTTTGAAGGTTACATAATTGGTCCTAAGCCACCTACGGGCTATGTCTTCTGCTAGTAGTTTTCCTTCTCTTGATGCATGTTTTGCTATGCCCTCACTAATAATATGTTGTGATGGAGCCCATCCATTTGGGAAGTCCCTGTAGATAAATAGTTAAAAAGTTAAAGTGAGGTATTTATGACTGATGACATCTATTAATATGTAGTGAAGTCTGAGAAAAATACTAACCATTGTTGGCCTGTATTCAACAATGACGTTGAGATTCCTGCTGGTTGAAGAAGCCCTGAACTTCGAAATTTATGGATCACCTTTTCCACTCTAGTGGCATCTTCAACATTATGACTTATTAAAATCAGAAGCCATGCCTCGAACCAAGCAAGAAAATTATTAAAATAAAGAGCAAAATTTAAAAGTAAAGAATTTTGGACAGCTGCAACTCTTTACGGCACACAATTTAGTTGACTACAATTGGTTTTCTGTGGAAACACCAGAGTAATGCTGCTTTTTAATGAGGAATCATCCCCCTAGCTTAGGGGAATCAAGGCTTTTTAATTGTCAAAGTCAAGTTAAGTGTCTTCCGTCGAGATGTTGAGTCCCTTCCTCTTGGGGCACAAGCCCATATGCATACATTTTTTCCCCTTTTAGGGCATAAATTTCCTGGTTCTCCAGTTGTTTGTATGTTACAAGTCTCCCTCACGTAACTATTTGTTCTATGCTCCTTGATGTAACTATTTGTTCTATGAAGTAATATACGATGCACTTCTCCCCCAAAAAATATGGTGAACTTAACCAAAACTTTCCTAGGAATCTATCCTAGTAATTGCTTATGCCATAAGTTAAAATTCCACTGTTGAACTAACAGATATTCAACGTGATAAATTCTACCTGTGTTTTCATAGAAATATTTAGCGATGTAGAAAAGGTGTAAGATGATTTTAATGTCAAATATTGGACCTGATATACCATATAGGCAACAGAAGTAGTATAGGTTGAGTGGCTTCTAATCTGCCGATGTGAGAATCTTTTGTGCAAGATTTAAAAATAAATATGAAGTGGAAATTAAATACAAAAAGAAATTGTGAGTTATTTTATTTCTTCTTAACATCGTGCAAAGGAAAAAAATCAACTTCGAGATATAATAGAAAACCGGGAATCAGAACTATCTCATAAACTCTTATTTAAATGAACTATGAAAAGCAGCTGTGTTTGATTTAATATGCAACCAATGAGAACTTAAGTAAATTCATGTGCCTGAAAGAGGTAAACAACGAGTCTATATGTGATATGGACTACCAGTGTATAAGGTTTGCACACAATTTTGTCCATGTGCATACAAGTAACAGAAACAGACAGACAGACAGAGAACCTGAATGAAAAGCTTCTACCCATAATGGGAAAAAGTTGGAAGAAAAAATGTTCTTGTTTTGATTGCTTGCATCCCAAACGTGAATTTCCTGCAAGTATAAGTATGTGAAACTTGAGCAATGCAATACATAAAGCATAAAACAAGGCAGTAAAATCATCCATTGTGCTCTCCATACGAACCTCTGACTGCTGATCATTAATTTGAACGTGTTCACACTTGAGTGGATCGAGCCAATAATCGAGCCACTGGCCCATCTCATTGTTCCATAGGATCGTATCAATTGCAATATGCCTAGCATTAGAAGCTTGAATGAAAGTTTCGGCAATAGAGCTTTCGCCAAGAGTTTTTGCAAAGAACTCTATATTCAGTTCCATCTACAACAGAAAAAAGGTGATGAGTAAAGCTATGGCAGGCCCATCTTCAACACATCAATCTCAAACACGGATTCTATATGTATGGAAATCAAAAATACCGTTTAGAGAGGACTAAAGCTATGAAGAAGTTGGTGCAGGAAACTGGAAAGGTGATGATGAAGATTCTCTTTGCCTTCCAGCTAAATATTTCTTATCCTTGTCATAAATGAATAAAATGTCTGCTATTCTACCTTCTGTTTTTTTTGCCATAAATATTTTTCATAATAACTTCAAAATGGAAAGTCTTGTGCTGGAGAAAGATTACCTGTAATAAAAAAACATTCAGGTCTACAGGTATAATAGAAGTTGTATGCAATGTTGTAAGATTCTTCCTATCACTGCCAAACAAAAAGATTAGCAATACCGTGTTGAGATCATATTCAATAGTAATTGAACAAGCATAGCATAAAGTCAACGTGAAGTCTTCATGATATAAATTCAAAACATGGAAACAATGCAATAGATATATTTTTGAATCTTTGGAAAACATCATCTTTCCAGTACAACCAATCAATCAATGTTTCTAGAGAAAATGAATTACAGAATTTTTTATAGCATAACCTTTATATGCAAAAAATATGATTTAAACATTTCTTATTGGTTGGAATGACAGTGTTAGGCAATATTGAGTCCACGTGCCTCTCTCATATCACTAGATTATCTTCCATGCTAAGTTACAAGGATACGGATATGAGAACAGATACAAATACGACATCTGAAACTGGTACAACAAATTTTTAGAAAAAATCAAGATATAATATGGCTAGGATATGTCAAATATACACACATGAAAAAGAAATCAGGGGGCATAAAGCTTTCAGACTACCATTCAAATTTCAAATTTGGAAATAAAGCCAAGAAAAAGAGTTATTATTAAGAGAGGCCCAAACTCTCAATTTTAAACTTGATTCATAAGAAATTAATGTTAGCATTTTTTTTTTTGGTGCCCTTTTTTTAAATTTTAGTGACCAAAACACCAGCCGAAATAGCCAATATGCTGGCTAAAACGGTTGAAACACCAGTTGATAACAGTTGAAATGCCCGCTGAAATGACCAATACAGCGTTTCAAAAATCTGAAACGCCACTGAAACATTTCAGCCATGTTTCAGAGGTGTTCGTAGAAGGAAATGTTTTCAAAATGCAGAAATACGTTTCCAACAACTTGGGGTGGAGTGTCCAATAACATATCTTCCATGAAATTCAGACTGCTTTCTGTCTGCCCACTTATTTTAGTCATGGTTAGACAAGGTTTTCTACATCTTTAAGCGACTTTCAGACATGGTAAGTGTTTACCCTGCTTATCAAATTGTCATGTGAATATGTTTTTTCTCAAAATTAAGTAATTCCATCATAGTACAATCTTCAATTAATTCAGGTAATTGCCTCATATATAATTCTGGGAATGTTCAAAACTTGAAATTTTGTTCTGGGAATGTTCCAAGTCAGTCATCTTTTTCCACTTTTATCTTTCTATTACAATTCATTCATACAAATCGCTAACTAGGAACAATTCCCCATTAAAGAAATTGCAAAGGAATCCAGCTCCATATTTTTTTTTGCTAAAATGTTTCTTTTAAGCATTAATATAAACAGAGATGTACATATGCATTTTATAAAAAAAAAGTGCACCACAAGAGCAGTGGCCACAAGCAATAGCTAAGCTCAAAAATTGGGCTGGTTATACACAAAAAATACCCATTAACCTAATACCAGCTCGTTCGGCATACATATCACGTAAGTCCATAAAGTGTCCAAAAACACATAATCAAATGGCCCCAAGTCCCAAGAATAAACACAGGTCAAAAAACATCTAACAGCTGTAGGGAGAGGCCCAATTGTGGGAAGCGGGTCATGGTCTTTGGGGGTTGGACCTCAACCAGCATCCAGGTCGGTGATCACTGATGATCATTTCCCAACTATCAGTGGTTAGCTCAGGTGGCCTCTCCCCGTTTGAAAATGGAAGTGCAAGGGCAGGGAACTTATCATTCAATTGTGACTCTGTTCTGTTAAAAAACTGAATATATAATGCATGAGAGAGATGAAATATGAACTTTATTATCAAAAGGAGTCAATTAATACAAGGGGTTTAAACACCTATGTTTGCAGAACCTGCAAAGTTACAAACATACCTTAGCATGAGGTTCGAGGTTTGCTTGGAGAACAAGCAAAGTGATTTTCAGGAATTCCTTTGATCTGCAAATGAGGATGGTTCTGTTCTGGGTGATTTTGGTGCTGATTGTGAGGTTGCTTGGCCAGAAAGTAATTTAAATTTCAAACCACAACCTGATTGTGACCTTTCCTGGGCTGTTAGCACTTAGCAGAGGTTTTGAATGCAGATTTGGAGTTTTGAAGACAGCAAATATGAACCTTGCTCTTTGTTACCACCTGAACTAGCACCCTTGTGAAAAGTCCCAATATAGGTTCTAAGTTAGGGAAACAAGTTGTGAAGTGCACCACTGTCACCTCAGTGCACCTTCCCCTTCACTTTAGGCTAGCTCCTAGAAGCCAAGGGGGGTATCCCTATTTGATTAAGTAAACCTCTTAGTGAATTAATTACCATGCAATCTTATACTTTACTTCAAAAATCGACAAAATGTATAACAACAAGGTGCACAAGGATTCCAACAACAATAGCATAAACCACTAATATATCCACTTGAGAAAGAGGGATAGGAGTTAGTGGATGTGTCTGCCATATCTGATATGAAAGATAAACAATGTTAGCAACTTCAGATTTGCATTTATATTTATCACTCAACAAATGAAACTTCAAGAGAGGCAAAAGACACTTTCAAGCTACTTTAGAGCACGGAGAGTGAAACCAATTAGCATAAATCAATGGTGCAATGCATGCTTTGATTACCAAATGATTATGTGCTAAGATGGGAAAAACTTAAGGCTGTCCACTACTTCTAAATATGTTGTATGTGTTGGAAACATAATCCGTTAGGGTTATATTTTGTATTATTCACTTGAAGGAATATGAAAAGTCAAGTGAATAGGCATTGTCATCAGGAGTCAAAGAGACCTCTTGGAAGATGAATCCAAAGGTCATCTAGATCATGTATTTATGTGTATCATATTAATAAAAGGTATTCCATAAAGATCTACATTCTTGTTTATTCTAACAATGGTATCAGAGCACCTATAGTTCTTAGGCTTGAATTACCCTAGGGTAATTGTCCATAGCTGATTTTATGCCTCGTCCAGAAACAATTCCTCTACCTGCAAGTCTATCCTAGAAGCACATTTCAATGTCATATCTGAGGTATTGCATTCCCTCTACCTTCCTCAACGTTATTCGCGCCAGTCTCTCAACCTGCATCTCTCCACAGGCGTTAGGGTTTATTGATGTTTAAATAAGAATTTGGTCATCCTGTTCAAGGATCTATTCCCGTCCATATATGTATATATGATATTACGTGCTTGTGACAATAGTACTCATGTATTGTGTGGCTTGACCTTCACAGTGATGAATAAACTGTCTATAATTAAAAAAGGCAACACAAATGACAAAAATCGAAGGAGTTCAATAGAAATTAAGCCGAAAAATGGATTGGGAATTTAAGGTTAATGAGTTGGTTTAGTGTCTATCATGGTCACCAACAATTTGTTCATCAAATGCCATAGAATTCACATTCCCACAATGGCAGAGTAACAATAATAACCACATCCAAGAGAGTTTCCACCGCCGATGTGCACAAAGCACTTACTTCCTGCCAAGCCCTCTCGCCTAACACTTACATTTTGTACGAAAACATGGAACAAAATGCTAAAAATGGGAGTATTTATTGAGAAGACTAATCAAATTCTATATTGAGACCTCTCGAAAATTCACACTTTCATCGGAGGATTGGGAATTGGAAGTATGGATACACATTGAAATGACTACTATTTGAAACTCCCAGAGAGAGAAAAGTAACGCCGAACAGACTAACAAAGAATGCCAATGGTCTTCAAGGGACTGACACAACAGATTAGGGCTTCCAGAGGTGTTGTCTATCCTTTGCAAGAGAATATGTTACATCAAACTATGTAAGCGCTCAACCGAAAGGAATCCTCGCACGCGACCTCCCATCTTGTCAGTATGAGAAAAGAGAATATCAAGTATGAACGAAATTAGATGATTTTTGCTGTGGTTGTTGTTTCTTCTTATTCTTGACAGTTTTCAAGAGAGGCACCGGGCCAGATCGAGGAGGGAACGACCACACAAGGAAGTGTTGGCAATAGTACTGCACGCTGGCATTATTCTAGCTTGGGGTGAGAGAGGTCACTTTAGTGAAAGCCATGGCATTTTCGGACACTTAATGTTTGATCCCTTCAAGCTTGATTAAGGTCAATCAATGTTTTGAGCAGCTCCCAATCAACAAGTTGGCATTCCGCTCCTGTGCAAGCCAGCTCGTCGTCATTCCAAACTTTGAATTTCGATCTTCCTTCCACTTCCTCCTATTTTTGCAGGCAACACACCTGCTTCTCTGGCTCTCAACTAGTAATCGGTTGAGAGAATGTAGTCGAAGGAGAAGATAACATTGAATTTGGAGCCTCTGCTAATGCCCCAACATATGAAGATAAAAGAGAGGCAAGAAGGAGAGAACATTTGGATACTAAACAAGATGAGCATGCTACGCAGTCGGTGTTCTTCTGGTGAGAAGGCCACCTAGCTGATAAGTGTGAGAATAGTGCAAAATGAGCTCAACAACTGTCAACTTGACAAATCTACTGGTTTGGTGCGATACAAATGAGAAAAGATCGATTAATGCAATGAAGTATTGGGCTGTTGTTTCTAAACAATTCTGTTATTTAAAAATTGGTCGTCTTTGTCGATTGATCAGGACGAGTTAAGCAAGAATAAGACCGGAAAGTCGCCCTTTCTGTCCATGTTTGGACATTTGTATCTCGCGTGGTAATGAATAACGGGAAGATCATTGATGAAACATGGTGAACGAGTATACAAAACAAACATGTTGTGAATGCTTTCTTAGATTTTGTGGTTTGTCGATTTTGTTGTTGTAAGCCTGCTCTGATTTTGGTCAAACAACTATAAGGATTCTTCATTAATCCCGTCCCTATGCATATCTTGCAACCATGGAAGTCCCAAGACCACATTTCATTTCGACATTTGATCAAAAGCTCTGCGAGCATCCACCA
Source organism: Picea engelmannii (assembly GCA_009831015.1). NCBI lineage: Eukaryota > Viridiplantae > Streptophyta > Pinopsida > Pinales > Pinaceae > Picea > Picea engelmannii. The sequence continues at coordinate 84,907 of ML844781.1, read as the reverse complement.
GTCTCTGGCACTTTGCATACATGTTGATAAGTATGTTGTCTAAAACCATGTCTTGGCATGATGTATGTGTTATCCCCGCTATCTAGGGATAACTAGGAAATCATGTCTCGAGGCCCACATGGTCCTAGACATGGAGTACCGAGAGCAGGAGCGACTTGAGCATGGCCCTGGAGGGCCCATCTTTCTTCTTCTCAGCCAGCTTTGTCATGTCAGCAGTACCAGCCTCCATCACTACCAGCCTGGGCTTGCATCAGAAAGGGCTCTTGCTCCATGAGGTAATTGGTCCGAGGTATCATGGTATGTGTCATATTTGATCATTATAACTTTCTTATATATGCATTAGGTTCCTTTCATTTCGGATGACTGCTTGGATCTTACACTAATCCACTTGACCACTGTTGGGGTGATTGATGGGGTAGCTTAGCGAGTTGGTATTCATGGGTTTTGGTTAGCCACCAAGGGGGGTTTGCAGAGCCATCGTCCGCTCCC
>ML844781.1:57889-77783 GCA_009831015.1 Picea engelmannii | reverse complement strand
ACTTCTAGGGTTTCATTGGGAACTCCTTCAAGGAGAAGGGTCACTTGAAGCTCTCACATACTCCATTTCTTTAACCCTATTACTCTTCATCTATTATTGCTTTTCATACATTCCATTTTCAGCTAGCATATAATTGTTTAAGTTGGTCATTTTAAATCAATATAATCTCTTGGTTTCTTGTGGAAAGTCTTGCCCTAAAAGGCAAGGGTTTTCCTTAAACCCTTTTTGGTTGTGTGTAGCCATTCTAGCAAGCAAAGCTTGCTGATTTTGCAGGTATATTAGACCTGGTTGAGAGGCTTTTGGCTGCCCAAAGGAGAAGCACACAACACTAGAAGGCCCTCTTGGGGATTTGGTAGCTATCTCTCAACCCAACCTTGCAATTTTCTTCATTTTTGGCACGTTTTTGCCTCTTTCTTTTGCTTGTTAGTGGTTCACACCTATAGAGGAAGGAGTGGTACAGCCTCCCTCTTTGTGTGAACTTGTTGGGTAGCATAGATCTAGCTAGGGTTTCATTTTTTAGCATTTTTGCTTTTCCTTCTAGCTAGGACGTGAGGTTTAGAAGGTGAGGGGCACCTTCTCAACCTAGGACGTGGGGTAGATTTGTTTTTGCTTGTTTGCTTGCTTGATACTTTACTTGCTTAGTTTCTCTCTCTCTTTCTTATTTACTTGTTTTCCCTAATCACTAAGTCTTAAAGGAAATTAACCTAACTAAGCAAATCTATAATAACACCTACCTAGTTGGGAGAGGAATACCCTAATAGGTAAGGCTAAGTGTTGAATGATATGATGTGATATGATCTATGGTTAAATGATATAACTACTTATGTTTTAGATCTACATCTTAATCTTAAGCCGATTGGGCAACACCTAAGTAACATAACTAGATCTTGCTTAGTTTCTTTTCAAGCTTATTCTCTTTCTTTTACACATGGTTTAGATCTTAATGCTTAAAATCTCTAAAGTGCTTAACAAGTAATTGGTTCATTAGTCTATTGCTTATATCTATTGGAAGCTCAGCCACTGGAATCGCGTTCACCTGTGCTCATCCACAAGCACGTCCAACTCAACAAATCTTCTTTCCCACTGCATTACACGAGAGAGTCATTTAGAGTTCATCATCTCAACTCTCTGCTCAGAGGAGGCTAATACATCGTTTTCATCTCTGTCTCAGAACAATGCACTCAGCTCATGGGAATTCACACGTTCACATGTGCTCAGCCACAGGTACGTCTAACTCAGCAGATCTTCTTTCTCACTGCGTTACATAGGAGAATCATCTTGAGTTCTTCTCAACTCTTTATAAGGAGGAGGCCAGCACAACGTTCCAGTTCTGTCTCAGATAGGAACCACAAACCCATCTCAGGGGCTCTCTCTCAGGTCTGTGTCCTGGAGGATGTCTCACGCAGTTGTAATCATCAACAACTAGATCTATGATAATACTACCAAAAGATCTATCCAAACAAAATACTTTGCTTGGGATCCCTACTCTAGATCTACAACAAATGAAAACAAGAAATAACTAGAACAAAATCACCTAATTAAGCAATATGGCACCAAGAAGACTCTTCACACCATGCATCCTCCAAAGATTTCTTGTATTAGAAGCAAGCTAGGACAAATACTTGCCCAAGCTTGAGAAAAGAAAGAGAGAGCAAGAAGAATGAGAGAGAAGAGTGGGAGAGAATGGAGAGGAGAGGAGAGAAATGGGTAGAGTAACCATGCACTGAGATTAGATGTGAAATGAAGGAGGGGAGGCTTTCTTTTATACTTGGGAGCCAAGAGTGACCCCTCTTGGATGAGTTACAAGTGTCACACATCTAAGAGAAAAAGACAAAGTCAAGGAAGAGTCACTTTTAGGGTTTTAGTAAATGAGTGAGGGTTGAGTGAAGAAAGGGGGAAAACACCTTTTTCCTATGGTCAAACATTAATTTAGATACCAAGTGGGGAAAATTTAGGGTTTAGGTGGTTTTTTTCACTTAAACTTTTTAATTCCCACATGTCAATTAGCTAGGGAACACCACTTTAAGTTGTTGGTTAAGAAAGGGGGGGTCTTTTAAGTGGAAAATTACTTTTCCAACTTAGGAAAAAGGTTAGGAAATCTTTCCCACTCTCTCTCATGACTTTTTGCTCATTTTACAATTTTTGGCTTTTTTTAATTTAGCCAATTATTTGTTGTTTTTTTACTGACTTGGACTCATGGACAAACACCTAGCAAAACTTGTCTAATTGAGCTAAAACTTGGTCCAAGGGTGTAGGGGGTCTCATTCCATTTATTTTGAGCACAAATACCCCTATCAAAATCCCAAGAACCTAGTTTTTACAATTTTTATCAAAAATTAATTAAATTACCATTAACTAGGTAATTTTAAAAAATTAAAAAAACCTACTTAGACTCGACGGAATTCCACAAGACTTTAGGAGATGTCTAGCATGGTCATTTACAATATTCCTAGACACTAGCTACCATAGGTCTTGACCATTAGAACACCTTTCACCACTTTGGAGAATTATTGTGGGAGTAAAAAACTCAAGGAAATTAATAAAGATGGTTAGGCCAAATTAATAACCTGAGGAAAAACACTCGATGAAAGGAACTCCTCTAATGATGAAGTCCTAGGCAACTGACCTAAACTATGATCCATGCAGACCCATTACATTATTATCCCACGCAGGGGAGCGGAAATTCCAATTACAAAAATACGTGTTGAAGGCCAAAATTGCCTTGTAGAAACAACAAGTCTTTAACTTGGTAGCACCATTAGGTGCATAATCTTCATGGTACATGGAGTTGACCCCCTAGTCGAAATAGGTGGTCAACAACTTTCATTAGCATGTTTTAGTTAGATCTAAGTTTAAATTGAAAGGTTTAGATTTAATTTCTTTCTTTATACATGCATGTTACATTTAGATCTAGATCTAAGTTTTATTTCCATATCTAAAGCTAGATCGAAAAGTAGAAGTCACTTTTTTGCAAGTACTTTCATCTAAAATTTAAAGGCATAAAAGTGAATATTTTAGAAGGTTATTTCTTTGTAAAATCTCGCTACCTAGTGTCATTTGTTTGCTGTTTTGGGACAGAAAACAAAAGTCACTAAAAGAGCTCTCATTTAATTTAATTTTATTGTTGAAAATCATCAAAAAATTTCATTTTTGTACTTAGAAATTTTCTGCAAGTTTGGGATTTAAAGTTTATGATCCAAAGGCACTTCTAAAGTGTCTTTTGGGTGCATTTGATCTCTATTACTTGCTGTTTTTTGCAGGTTGTTAAATAAAAAAGGGAAGACTCTGCTGGATTTTGGCAGAATTGGAGCATCTAGGACCCCTGGAAGCACCCCTTTGAAGACTAAACAATTTGAAACCTTGTAAAACTTGTATATCTTCATTCATAAAGGATCACACGCCTCCCAAAAAAGAAAGAAAAGCATTGTAACCAAAGTAATAAAATAAGTGGGACACATAATCCCCACTTTTCTTTTCCCCCTAGGGGGGACCGGTGTTGTGGTTTGATCATTTTTATGGTTTGCTTTTGTTCAAGTTTTGCAATTTCACATCTAAAGATAAACTAAAAGTAACCTTAAAATCTATCATAAGCACCACATTCTTTTAGAAGGTTATTTCTTTGTAAAATCTCGCTACCTAGTGTAATTTGTTTGCTGTTTTGGGACAGCAAACAAAATTCACTAAAAGAGCTCTCATTTAGTTTCGTTTTATTGTTGAAAATCATCAAAAAATTTCATTTTTGTACTTAAAAATTTTCTGCAAGTTTGGACTTTAAAGTTTATGATCCAAAGGCACTTCTAATGTGTCTTTTGGGTGCATTTGATCTCTATTGCTTTCTGTTTTTTGCAGGTTGCTAAATGAACAAGGAGAGACTCTGCCTGATTGTGGCGGAATCATCTAGGACCCCTGGAAGCACCCCTTTGAAGACTAAACAATTTGAAACCTTGTAAAACTTGTAGATCCTCATTTATAAAGGATCACAAGCCTCCCAAAAAAGAAAGAAAAGCATTGTAACCAAAGTAATAAAATATGTGGGACACATTTACCCCTAAGGGGGACCGGTGTTGTGGTTTGATCATTTTTATGGTTTTCTTTTGTTCAAGTTTTGCAATTTCACATCTAAAGATAAACTAAAAGTAACCTTAAAATATATCATAAGCACCACAAACGTTTAGTTAGATTTTCATTTTTTGCAAAGTAATGACTAGTTGCTAGATTAGTTTCAATCTCAGTGTTTCATTTTCGCAATTTTCCTGTTTGCAAATAAATCAATCCCCACAGCTCCCATAAGTAAGCTTTACGCAGAAAAGGGGTTGGATAGTGTGGATTTAGTTTAATTAGGACAATCATTTGTTTTATTGCAATTTCAAAGTTGGCAAATAAACCCATCCCCTCAGCTCCCCGGTGTATTCTCTGAACCCTTGCGAGCCTAGCTCGATCTGGTGAACTCATCAGAACCAGGGCTGGTCAGTGTGGATCTAGTTTAATTAGGGAAACCTTTTAAGTCGCTACTACTTTAATTGAGAACCGCATAGAGATAGTGCATGAAGTCAGACAAGAACTTTGAGATCTAGGTTCTCCCCATTTTGGACATTCAACATCTCTATCGGACTTGTTGGTGAAGTCATTTGGGCTTTGGCAAGTTCTCAGCAAATTCCAATTGGAGGAAATAGCCTCTTCAAGGCCAAATTTGAATAGTTTTATTTCAGTAACACTTTGCACACATTGCACAAGTCACTTTCATAATAATATTAAACAAGTCTCAAAACTTGCAGCAACACTTGCAATTCTCCATTTCAGCAGCAATTCATTTGACATATATTTGGCACTAATCTATTTAATCTCATTCTAAAAGCCATTTTACTTCATGTTGTTACAAAGTTAATTCTTTATATTTATCTCGAAGTATCGTATTGCTTATCTTTCCTTTAAAAGCACTTGTATCTACTCTTGAGCTATATCTTTTCATGCAAGTACTTTTCATGTGTTGAATATCTTTTATATAAGCAATTCCTTGTGTTATCATATTTGTTGCTAGTGTAGATCTTGTATCTTCTTGTTACTTCATAATAAACTTTTAGATTTCTTTTTAATCTTAGACTTAGTTTCAAGCCTTAGATTTTTCTTTAGGGACTACCCCCCCTTGGCTTCACTAGGAGTTGGTCTAGATGGAGGAGTCGAGGATCAGATGACAGCACCTTGACTTGAGACTTGTCCCCAAGGACACACCCAGTGGATTGAAAGTTTTTCCACATTAACCTGAGGTGTGTATAAAGGTGGCAACAGATCCAATTCGGTTGATAACACAACATAGGATCCTAAACATTCCTCATAGAAAATCAATTCATTGATAAGATCATGAGGGTCTTCTACATGATACCTCCTCATCTATTCACGGTGAAAAGTCACAAAGGTATTCTCATAAGTGGGAATGGTAGCATAAGATAGGTCCATTTGGATACTACCTCCTAGATTGGCAGCCCATTTATGAGATAATAGCATTCTCCACACATCCGGAACATCTATAACAACTACATCCATTAACAATAAGACGTCTACATAAATAGCCAATCTAATGTGGAGATATTTGATCAGGCTACATACTCTAACTTCCCAGGAGTCCATCGCACATATATTTCTATATGATCTTGTGGTTTTTAATCACAATTGATTCATTACTATAAGGGACATTACATTGGTTAAGGCTTTGTTGACCACCTATTCAACTAGGGCATCAACTCCATGTACCATGAAGAAATGCATCATCAGATGCTACCAAGTCAAAGACTTTCTGGTTCTACAAGGCATTTTTGGCCTCCAACACATATTTTTGTAATTGGAATTTCCACTCCCCTGCGTGGGATAATAATGTAATAGGTCTGCATGGATCATAGTTGGTTCAGTTACCTTAGGATTTCTTCATTTGTAGAGTTCCTTTCACTGAGTGTTTTTTTTCCTCGGGTTATTAATTTGGCCTAACCGGCCTTATTAATTTCCCTCGAGTTTTTCACTCCCACAAATAATTCCTCAAAAGTGGTGAAAGGTGTTCTAATGGTGTCATCCTCTGGTAGCTAGTGTTTAGGAATGATGTAAATGACCATGTAAGACATCTCTAGAAGTTTCGTAGCATTCCGTCGAGTCTAGATAGGTTTTTTTTAATTAATTAAAATTGCCTAAGGTTGGGTAATTTAATTAATTAATTTTAATTAAATTTTGATAAATAATGTAAAAACTAGGTCCTTGGGCTTTTGCTAGGGGTATTTGTACTCAAAAGAAATGGAATGAGACCCCTTACACCCTTGGACCAAGTTTCAGCTCAATTGGACAACTTTTGCTAGGTGTTTGTCCATTAGGAGTCCAAGTCAGTCAAAACGACGATTTTAATTGTTAAAGTCATGACATAGTAAAATGTCATTTTTTGTAATCTTGAGCAAATTGAGTGAAGTAAAGGTGGGAGATTATGAGAAAACATATTCCTAACCTTTTCCAATCCTCACATCACCCCCTCACCTAGCCATTAAGCAAAAACGTCACTTTCCCTAGAGAGGTGTGCCCCCTTTCTAGAAAGTCTCCAAAAAGTAAAAAAATAATAAAAAAATTAATGGGAGACTTATTTTATCCCTTGGTGCACCTCCCTAGACCCTACAACTCATCATTTGACTTGTCAAAGCCTTACCAACTCACTCCAACTCATTGCCACTTCATCCATCCATGCCAAAACCCTAGAGTTGCGCCCCCCTTCTTGAGATTCTCACTTTGACTTGGGTTTTGACACTTGGCTCTCATCCAAGAGGGGTAACTTTGCCTTCCCAATTATAAATAAAGGCCCTTCCTCACTCATTCCTCACCATCTCTTGAGCTATTGTTAAGCTACCAATTTCTTCCCTCATCCCTCTCTCATCTTCCATTTTGCTTCCACTCATTCTTGCTCTATTTTTTAGAGGATCTTGTAGCAATTAGTTGTTGCAACTTCCTCATTTGGGTAATAAGAAAGAGCTTTGGAGGTGTACATGAGATTTGTCTTGGTGCACATGCTTTGGAGATGATCTTATTCCATGCGTTTCTTTATTTGAGATCCAGAGTAGATATCTTAAACAAATTAGTCTGTTTGGATAGATCATGCAATAGTGTAGTTGTAGATCTACTTGATTAGGATAGTAAGCAGTTCAAATTAGTTTGTATTACTTGTTTATCTTAACAACTATTTTCTCTTGTCTCACATTTGCTTCACAAGTTGCAGGTTGCTTCAAAGGTTTGTAAGGTTGGCTTCAAGTTGGAAACCCTCCTTCATAACCTAACATAAACTCCTATATTTCTTGGTTCTTATATTTATGGTCATACATATTCAGATATTGGTTTGTTAACACTCTTAGATAGGTCAATATATCATTTTATATTCTGAAATTTTTATGCAGAAAATTTATGTTGAAAAATAGAAATTTTCTTGACTTTTATGTGTGTTTTGCAGCGTTTCCAACAAGCAATAGTTTGTTATTTTTTGCAGGTTCTCACCATATCTAGGGGAAGTGCTGCCCATTTTCAGCCACAAAACACACAAAGGACCCCTCCTTTGATTGGGTAACAATATCCAACCTTTTCTCTATATTTTCTAAGCATTGTAGCAAGCCCAAAGGGGTCCCCAAGTGGCTTGCATTCTCATTTAAATTTTCAGCAAGTTTTTTATTCTTTGTCCCACTTGTCATTAGGACAAGGTTGTGTGGCTAGGTTGCTTTAGTTTAGTTTGTTCATTTTTCCAACCCCCTTTGGCACAAAATAGGAAGGCTTGCCTCCACCTTGTGCCATTGTGAGTGGTTTGTATTTAGGTTTTTCCTTTCAAGTTTTTCTTTCATTCTTTAGTTGCCTACACCTTAGATGTGAAGTTGGCATAGCCAACCCCCAAAATTGTAAGGCTAGCTTAGTTATTTATTTCTAATGTGTTGTGCTAAATGAATTAAAATCATCTAGAAGTAGATCTCACACCACTAACGCTAGGTTAAGCCCATGGAGGCATAGGATCTATATTATGCTTTGAGTTTCCTTTCATTTTGCAAGTTTCATCTCTCAAGCATCTATCTTTTGGCAAATATCATGGCCATGTCATAATGGTTTAAGGCAACTTAATTCTTTTTCATTGCAAACTATTGTTAAGTTTCTTTCCATGCTTTTCAAGTAACAATCTTATGGTTTAGATCTTCACTTCTTGCATGTTTAATATTTCGGTTTTGGCACTTTTTCACACTTTTTAGGCAATCAAATCTCACTTTTACACACCTATACACTAAAATTAACTTAGTCCATAGGCCTAATAATCAGCTAGACTAAATAGGGCACTTTTACTGACCCAACTTTGTCATTTAAACGAGAACTAGAGGAAGCAACGGAAGGTGATAGGTTGGGGACGGTCTCGTGGCGCTCAACGTCCTTTCCGGGAGTACTCTCTTCCCTTGGGTTGACCTGTGGAGCTAGGGTAGGCCTTGTTGCCATACTTCTTGAGCACCCAGCAGTTACTTGGTACAAGCGGGGGGGGTGTTGGGTTGACACTTAGCTAGGAGTCACTCTTTACTAAACAACTTAATCAACTCCTTAAATCCACTCTACAACTTTGAGCATTAATTTGGTACATCTTTTGTGGTTGGCATTTAACTTATCTTGCAAGCAATTTTCATTTCACACTTACAATTCATGCAAGTTTAATTTATGTGTTGTGGATTAATATCTAAGTAGTCATAGTTGTGCTAGTGGACATTTTCCCTTTAAAGCATTTCTTTTTCTGTCAAGTGGTATGTTTCTATCTTGTTTGGTCCCTCAAGAAGTTGTGCATCCTTTGGAGGCACTTTCCTTGTTGGATCTTGTGTGAACTTGCTTCCATTGAAAGCAGTCACATAGAGTAGTGCATCCCTTTGGGAGACACTCTATTGTTGAGCATGCTAGGCTTGATGTGTTGGTGAATGTTTCCTTTTGAATATCTTTAATTTCCTGCACATACAAGAAATTAAGTTAGTATCTTTGTAAATCATTGTATCTTGCTTTGTATCTTGTGCTTATAGTTGTATCATCTCTTCATCTTGTATTTAAATGTAAATCTTTGTATCTAATCTTGTTGTAAAGTAGCTTATTTATTTGTAACATTGTAATCAACCTCCCTCAAACTATAGTTGACCCTTGCCCAATCTTAGGCATTAGTCTTAGTTGTCCTAGGGAAAGGCTTGCTTGTCATTCCTAATTGTTGCACATTGCATTGTTGCCTTTGCATCATAGGCTAGATTTTTTCCCCCAACATTGTAACTAACTAAAACCAACTCCTAGAACTCAACATTTAATCTCATCTAGAAACTAGGGTCTATCCCCCTTGGCTTCCCTAGGAGTAAGCCTAGACGTAAGAGGTTCAAGTCAAAGTGACAACGTGGGCTTTGAACCTAGGCATTGTGCCTCCAAGGACACACTAAGTGAGTAGGACTTAGCTCACGTTTGCAAGTGTGTATAAGGACGGCAACATCTTTGGCGCCTTTGTCGGGGATAAGTCTTTTATCCTTGGTCTAAACGAATTAACTTATTTTTTAAGAACTAAACAATAAACTTTAGTCTCTAAATTTTTTTAACTTGCATTGGTTATTTTTGTTTGCTTTCTTTCCAAGTGGCGACTCCATTGAACAAATCTATCAAGTATACTATAGGGAGCAATCCTTGTGGGCTGCTTGAAAGTCTTGGAGACAAAGTACTCACTGATATCCAATTCTCGTTCCAACTTAATAATTTAACCTTTGTTTTCCTTCTTGTTTTTGCTTTGTTTGATGCTCTTGTTTGTTTGATAAACTCGGTCATCTGGCGACTCCACTTTAAAATAATTTGACAAAGTATTCTTCAAGAAGGAACTCACGGCTTGTTTTGCTTCATCCTTGAACTTGAAAAAGTTTTTGGATGAAGTTAGCATGTTTCCCTTCTTGTCGGATCCTTAGTAATCTTTTGGGTCCCAGATGTTTTCTTCTTAAATGAGCTACCTCTCGAAACCTTTTGATTTTTCAGGAATAGTTGGTTATCCTAATTTTATACCTGAAGATGTTACTGATAATTCACCTATTTTTCATAATGGTGGTGATGCTTGTGCTCATGTCAAGGCCTTTGGGCAATTAATTGATGATTGGTGTGATCCACCTATTTATGAGGATGCTCTTATGCAATTGTTTTCCTGGACTCTTTTGGAGGGTGAAGGACATGCTTGTAATTGGTTTTCTTCTTCATGAGGATAATTCAATCAAGACCATACGGGACTTTCTGCATGACTTTTTGGAAAGATTTTGGGATGATCGGGATGAAATTTACAAAGAATTGGTTGATGATTTTATTGAAAAATGGAAAAGGAAAAATCTTCCAAATATAGAAACGATCAATTCAGATATAGAGATAGATACTCCACTAGATCCCATTGAGGAGCTTAAAGAAATAATTCTGAACGTGCAGTTGACCCATGCTAAACAATATGATGCCATGAATGAATAGTTTATGGCCATGGAAGATCAATTGGAAGTCATGGAAGCTTCTTTACAGAGACTTATAGTGAATATCCGAATCCCCTTGAACTTGAGCTTCACGGTGAAAAAGATGAGGAAGTTCATAAGGAAATTCCGGATGAATCCATGGATGAGTTAGTCATTTATTTTGAGGAGATAAAGGAATTTGAGTTTGAAAGTGTTGAATATGTAGATAATTCAAGTCCCCACCCTCCTCCCGAGGAACCGGTCTCTTTGAAGGAGAACCTTGACAATATTAAGGATAACAATGTAATGGTTCATGTGACATGTTCATTTTCAAAATATCAACCAGAATATGAATTAATGCAGAATTATGAGGAAATGGAAAGCAAATTCAATTTATCAATGTCATATCATTATGAGTATTGGTTGGCCTTCCACCTTGACACTCATGAGCAGCAAAGTATTGAAAGTTTACACGACTTGTCATATTCCAGTGTTTGGTTGATGGAAGAAGGAGCATGATTCTTGGCTGGTTCTTCCTCACAAAAAATTCCAAGTTGATAAAACTTGGGAGGGGGTCTTTTGTGAGTCATCCTGGACAAGGATGTTTCAAACACTTGTGGCTTCATTCCATCCATTGCATGGGTGGTTGTAACGTATCTCTAACCCTTCTTTGTATTTCAGTTTTGTATTATTCCATTCATTATGTTATTATGTACTTAGATGTTTTTATTGTATCATAGTTTCATTTTGTAATTATAGATGTTGTACAATGGTTATTTCTTTATGTAATTGTTGTTTATAGCATTTTTTGTCATATATATGTATATTTATGTTGGGTATTGGTGAGCACTTTGTTTCGTAGATGTTGGATTCTCGTATGCTCTCCTTCTAAGTGTGAAGATCAAACACACATCCCCATGTGGAGCCAGATGTTGACCACCTATTCAACTAGGGGTCAACTCCATGTATCATGAAGATATGCATCATCAGATGCTACCAAGTCAAAGACTTCCTGGTTCTACAAGGCATTTTTGGCCTCCAGCACATATTTTTGTAATTGGAATTTCCGCTCCCCTGCATGGGATAATAATGTAATAGGTCTGCATGGATCATAGTTGGGTCAATTACCTTAGTATTTCTTCATTAGGAGAGTTCCTTTCACTGAATGTTTTTCTTCCTCAGGTTATTAATTTGGCCTAATCGGCCTTATTAATTTCCCTCGAGTTTTTCACTCCCACAAATAATTCCTCAAAAGTGGTGAAAGACGTTCTAATGGTGTCATCCTATGGTATCTAGTGTTTAGGAATGATGTAAATGTCCATGTAAGACATCTCTAGAAGTTTCGCGGAATTCCGTCGAGTCTAGATAGGTTATTTTTAATTAATTAAAATTGCCTAAGGTTGGGTAATTTAATTAATTAATTTTAATTAAATTTTGATAAATAATGTAAAAACTAGGTCCTTGGGCTTTTGCTAGGGGTATTTGTACTCAAAAGAAATGGAATGAGACCCCCTATACCCTTAGACCAAGTTTCAGCTCAATTGGACAACTTTTGCTAGGTGTTTCTCCATTAGGAGTCCAAGTCAGTCAAAACAACAATTTTAATTGCTAAAGTCATGACATAGTAAAATGTCATTTCTTGTAATCTTGAGCAAATTGAATAAAGTAAAGGTGGGAGATGATGAGAAAACATATTCCTAACCTTTTCAAACCCTCACATCACCCCCTCACCTAGCCATTAAGCAAAAACGTCACTTTCCCTAGAGAGGTGTGCCCCCCTTCTAGAAAGTCTCCAAAAAGTAAAAAAATAATAAAAAAAATTAATAGGAGACTTATTCTATCCCTTGGTGCGCCTCCCTAGACCCTACAACTCATCATTTGACTTGTCAAAGCCTTGCCAACTCACTCCAACTCATTGCCACTTCATCCATCCATGCCAAAACCCTAGAGTTGCACCCCCCTTCTTGAGATTTTCACTTTGACTTGGGTTTTGACACTTGGCTCTCATCCAAGAGGGGTAACTTCGCCTTCCCAAGTATAAATAAAAGCCCTCCCTCACTCATTCCTCACCATCTCTTGAGCTATTGTTATGCTACCAATTTCTTCCCTCATCCCTCTCTCATCTTCCATTTTGCTTTCACTCATTCTTGCTCTATTTTTGAGAGGATCTTGTAAGAATTAGTTGTTGCAACTTCCTCATTTGGGTAATAAGAAAGAGTTTTGGAGGACCTTGATGTACATGAGATTTTGTCTTGGTGCACATGCTTTGGAGGTGGTCTTGTTCCATGCGTTTCTTTATTTGAGATCTAGAATAGATATCTAAAACAAATTAGTGTGTTTGGATAGATCATGCAATAGTGTAGTTGTAGATCTACTTGATTAGGATAGTAAGTAGTGCAAATTAGTTTGTATTACTTGTTTATCTTAACAACTATTTTCTCTTGTCTCACATTTGCTTCACAAGTTACAGGTTGCTTCAAGGGTTTGTAAGGTTGGCTTCAAGTTGGAAACCCTCCTTTATAACCTAACATAAACTCCTCTCTTTCTTGGTTCTTATATTTTTGCTCATACATATTCAAATCTTGGTTTGCTAACACTCTTAGATAGGTCAATATATCATTTTATATTCTGAAATTTTTATGCAGAAAATTTATGTTGAAAAACAGAAATTTTCTTGACTTTTCTGTGTGTTTTGCAGCGTTTCCAGCAAGCAATAGTTTGTTTTTTTTTGCAGGTTATCGCCATATCTAGAGGGAGTGCTGCCCATTTTCAGCCATAAAACACACAAAGGACCCCTCTTTTGATTGGGTAACAATATCCAACCTTTTCTCTATCTTTTCTAAGCATTGTAGAAAGCCCAAAGGGGGCCCCAAGTGGCTTGTATTCTCATTTAAATTTTCAGCAAGTTTTTTATTTTTTGCCTCACTTGTCATTAGGACAAGGTTGTGTGGCTAGGTTGCTTTAGTTTAGTTTGTTTATTTTTCCAACCCCCTTTAGCACAAAATAGGAAGGTTTGCCTCCACCTTGTGCCATTGTGAGTGGTTTTTATTTGACTATTTTCCTTTCAAGTTTTTCTTTCATTCTTTAGTTGCCTACACCTTGGATGTGAAGTTGGCATAGCCAACCCCCAAAATCGTAAGACTAGCTTAGTTATTCATTTCTAATGTGTTGTGCTAAATGGATTAAAATCATCTAGAAGTAGATCTCACACCACTAATGCTAGCTTAAGCCCATGGAGGCATAGGATCTATCTTATGCTTTGAGTTTCCTTTCATTTTGCAAGTTTTATCTCTCAAGCATCTATCTTTTGGCAAATATCATGGGCATGTCATAATGGTTTAAGGCAACTTAATTCTTTTTCATTGCAAGCTATTGTTAAGTTTCTTTCCATGTTTTTCAAGTAACAATCTTATGGTTTAGATCTTCACTTCTTGCAAGTTTAATATTTCGGTTTTGGCACGTTTTCACACTTTTTGGGCAAGCAAATCTCACTTTTACAGACCTATACACTAAAATTAACTTATTCCATAGGCCTAATAATCAACTAAACTAAATAGGGCACCTCTACTGACCCAACTTTGCCATTTAAACGAGGACTAGAGGAAGCAACGGAAGGTGATAGGTCGGGGACGGTCTCGTGGCGCTCAGCATCCTTTCCGAGAGTACTCTCTAACCTTGGGCTGACCTATGGAGCTAGGGTAGGCCTTGTTGCCATACGTCTTGAACACCCAGCAGTTACTTGGTACAAGCCGGGGGAGTGTTGGGTTGACACTTAGCTAGGAGTCACTCTTAACTAAACAACTTAATCAACTCCTTAAATCCACTCTACAACTTTGAGCATTAATTTGGTACATCTTTTGTGGTTGGCATTTAATTTATCTTGCAAGCAATTTTCATTTCACACTTACATTTCATGCAAGTTTAATTTATGTGTTGTGGATTAATATCTAAGTAGTCATAGTTGTGCTAGTGGACATTTTCCCTTTAAAGCATTTCTTTTTCTGTCAAGTGGGGTGTTTCTATCTTGTTTGGTCCCTCAAGAAGTTTCACATCCTTTGGAGCCACTTTCCTTGTTGGATCTTGTGTGAACTTGTTGCCATTGAAAACAGTCACATAGAGTAGTGCATCCCTTTGGGAGACACTCTATTGTTGAGCATGCTAGGCTTGATGTGTTGGTGAATGTTTCCTTTTGAATATCTTTAATTTCCTGCACATACAAGAAATTAAGTTAGTATCTTTGTAAATCATTGTATCTTGCTTTGTATCTTGTGCTTATAGTTGTATCATCTCTTCATCTTGTATTTAATTGAAAATCTTTGTATCTAATCTTGTTGGAAAGTAGCTTATTTATTTGTAACATTGTAATCAACCTCCCTCAAACTATAGTTGATCCCTTGCCCAATCTTAAGCACTAGTCTTAGTTGTCCTAGGAAAAGGCTTGCTTGTCATTCCTAATTGTTGCACATTGCATTGATGCATCACAGGCTAGATTTTTTCCCCCAACCTTGTAACTAACTAAAACCAACTCCTAGAACTTAACATTTAATCTCCTCTAGAAACTAGGGTCTATCCCCCCTTGGCTTCCCTAGGAGCAAGCCTAGACGGAAGAGGTTCAAGTCAAAGTGACAACGTGGGCTTTGAACCTAGGCATTGTGCCTCCAAGGACACACTAAGTGAGTAGGACTTAGCTCACGTTTGCAAGCGTGTATAACGACGGCAACAGGCTCCAGAATCCAACATGCAATTATGCAACAGCAAGTTACCCACTACCAAAGATATGTGGAAGGGTTGGTGACTTGGATTCTGCCTTCCTTCTTGACTCATGGTTTGAAGAATAATGGGAACATCTTCATTATCATCTACAACTTGGGTTGATTGACTCATCACTCCAAGCCCCAAAACTTCCTTAATTTGATTTCTTACAAAAGGAATCTTTGCTAATCCAACAAAGGGAACAGGTACCTTGGCATTACACATCTAGTTCGTTACGTCAAACTTTAACTCAAAGGATTATTCGTTGAAAGGTCACTTTGAGGTACCTCCACACTTGGTCCTACAAGCTAATCATTTATCTCAAGAAGATTCAATGGACCTTGTTAATCCCCTTGATGATGGTTACCCTTTCTTCTTTGATAGGTCACACCATTAAACTTATTAGCGTACATCCTTTGGATTTCTTCTTGAGACATATTTTCACTAAATAATCCGATAGCTCTTTCTACCTCTATGGACTTCTCCTTAACTTGTTGCATATTCTCTTGGGACAAGTGGAACCTTTTTCTTCCATCAAACACATTGTTACAAGAGTCCAAATAGCCCTCATCACCTTGAGGATTTTCCTTTGTTGATTTAATATATCTGGCACAAGTTTTTTCATCATGGAAACTATCACAAGTCCGAAAATAGTAAGGAATATCATGGTCAAGCATATTGGTTGGTTCCAATGTTGTGGAAAGTCTTTGATTGGGAGGAGGACCTTGATATCCATTCGTAGGAGGAAAATTGTTATGGT
Organism: Picea engelmannii; assembly: GCA_009831015.1. Lineage (NCBI taxonomy): Eukaryota > Viridiplantae > Streptophyta > Pinopsida > Pinales > Pinaceae > Picea > Picea engelmannii. Next base: position 61,796 of record ML844781.1, on the reverse strand, counting down.
GTTGATTCCTTTCCATTTGCACAATCTTGTTATGTAAGGCATTAGTTGTCTGCGTGAAATTTGCTTCCATTCTCTTCATTCCTTCCAAGATGGTGGCAAGAGGAACAAGGGCGAGCTCAGTGGTATGAACGGATTTGGGTTTAGGATCAACTCTAGCTCTAGGAGGATTCAGGATATCTGGCTTCCCTGACAAAACCCAATTGCCATCCAAAATATTGGCCTTTTTCTTAGCACCCATTAGATCAGTAGGCTTGGCTTCATTCGAGAAGAAATTGAACTAGCCTTGGAAAGAGTTCAAATAGTATAACAAGATAGTGGCTAGGGTAGGCTAATGGCTCTAAGGAATATCATGAACAATTTTATCAAATCTAAGATTAAATTTATCCATTGTTTCATTTTCTTTCCTCTTCATATAAGTTAAGGCATTCGAAAGAAACTTACAATCTCTTTTTTCCAACCATAGATCAAAGAAAGCATCGAGAGAGTTAATACTATTATCAAACAATCCATTAAACCACCTTCTAGCATCTTTCTTCAAAGATAAAGAAAAGCATTTATAAAATACATCAAGATGTTCAAATCCAAGAGCACTAGTATAATCCATGAAAGCATCCCAATATTCATTAGCACTAATTGTTAGAATATAGAAGATGGTGTGCTCGTTTTACCATTGACGATACCCTCGTCGCCCAACCATAAGCCGAAGCCTCCCTCCGAGCACCTGTAACCTTGACTGAGAATTCCTCCGGAAGCAAACCCTAGGCTAGATAGCCAAACAAAGAGTAGCGCACCTTTCCCCAAGGATAGCACATCACAAAAAAGCTGATCAGATAGTCCAAACCCTAGCCAAGAGATATTCAAGCCAATACTGAAAACTTGTTGCTGCTGCAGCTGCACCAGCAGCTCTCCTCCAAACCTGCGCACAAGACTGCAACTGCAGTGCGCACCAACTAGGAAACTGCAATTCTAAGTGCTACAAATGAGAACTGGCGCCCTGTATTTATAGTAGTCCTGCCAATTTTGCTGGGGCCGACTTCTCCTTTTGGATATGTGTTTGTTCAGTATATTATTATTATTTCTGGCCAACTTCTTCTCTTGGAGGCTAATAGCCTAATATAAATTATCTTCTTGAGACGACAAGGCTTCTAGGGTTATTAGCCAACTTATTAGGGTTTCTCTTGCTTCCCGGAGTCTTCTATTCTCGTCAGGTTCACACGTGGAGATAAATACCTCCTGCAGCTACCATAATATTAACATTCCCTCCTAGCTAGAGAGGTATTTACAGGTAATGGACTTGAGCACAAAAACATACCATTTACCCGGTAGCATCAATATAGTCATCTAGACTATTTCATGACTAGATCATGAGCATCACCATCACCATCAGCTGCATCAACTCTCAAAACCATACTTCATCTGAGTAATTAGATATGATGCTGGATAAGTCACTCTCACCATAGAGTAATACAAGAGGAGTAAAGGTTCTGAACTGTTTTCCGTCTGGAAAATCTCTGTTCATCATCCATCTGGATGATCATTATCTCCAATAAACTGCTGATAGTCTTCAAGGCAATTAGAACAAGGATAGAGCACAACTATGTCTATTCATAGTAATACATAACTACAATCCAGTGGTTCACTACCACATCAAGTAACACACAAGTACTTGATCAGCAACATATGGTTGCGAACAGTGAAACATATTCACCACAGTAGTCCTCATCTATTGTCATACAGTCTTCATAACAAACATCTAATAGCATCCTGCATAGAAACAATGTTATGATATAGATTGAATTATATGGGCCAATATTTCACTCACATCTGTGAGCTCTGAAAGAATATCTGCCTCACGAACAGTGGAACATATCCACCACAGTAGTATATCTCTACTGTCTAGAGACAGGTAGTCTCCATAACAATCATCTGATGCCATCCTGCATAGAAAAATATTGTTAAAGATAAATTGAATCCTCTGGGCCAATCTTTCACTCACGTTTGTGAGATCTGAAAGAATATCTGCACTCATCAGCAATGGGCTATCTGCCCTATTCTTCACAAACAAGGAAGAAGGATTATTCTTGATTTCTGAGCCTAGACCATTTCTCACCCTGGGCCATTCTTCCTACACTAATTAAAGTGCACCCTGGATAGAATGTATAAACCCTAAGAAATGTTTGGACCATTCCTCACCCTGGGCCATTCCTCCTACACTAATTAAAGTGCACCCTGGATAGAATATATAAACCCTAAGGAATGACTGTCCCTAATTGTTGAGCCTGGACTATTCCTTACCCTGGGCCATTCCTCCGACACTAAACAAAGTGTAACCTGGAGAGAATGAATCTGCCCTAAGGAATAACTGTCTGGACCATTCCCCACACTGGGCCATTCCTCCGACACTAAACAAAGTGTAGCCTGGAGAGAATGAGTCTGCCCTAAGGAATGTTTGTCCTGCATCAACCTCCAAAACGGACCATTCTTTGAAACTGCTCACAATTGTGAACTTCGAAAGAATGACTGCCCGGCGAGGCGGACCATTCTACTTGACCACCACTCAGAGTGACTGCCAAGAAGAATGACTGTCCTGGACCACTCCCCATGTTAGCCACAATGGGAAGTCGTTGTCTATGATACATCAGCAATCAGTCTGCCTCCCATGTTAACTACAATGGGAAGTCACTATCCGTCAGAAATCTCAATCCACTTTTCGAACAGGAAAGCATCTGTCCAATCTGGACTATCTTTCAATTGCAAAGATAAATGCTCCCTCCTAACTGGAGAGTTACTTAAATCACAAAAATAAATGTTTTTCAAAAATATTTTTCCGTACCTTCTCTTAGCTTGGAGAATCTTCCCAATCCCCGTCTTCTCTCGAAAATATACAAACTTGATTCTGGATAGAGGTTTTGTCAGGATATCTGTTGTCTGCTCATCAATGGGAATATACTCGAGCTCTACCTCTCCTTTCTGGACTTCATCATGGATAATGTAATGATTGTACTTTAGTCTAGAACACTTGTGAAGGCTTCATGTAGATCTGAACAATAGAGTATATCATAGTTGGAGAACTGGAACATATCCATGTGGCACTTCTTCTGTCATCATGAGATCTGGTCTACTGAGTAGTCATCTTGATGTTATAGGAATTATTCACCACGCTTCTGCTGTGCACTGGAGGTTCTCCATCAAGTTGTCTTCTTCTTATCTGCATACAGGAGTCTCTTTTTGGTATGCCTCAAAGTCTTGAGATTGCTCTTCATACGCTATTTATTCAATTTCTCTGGAGAACATTCTTTGCATTTATCTGATGTAGAATTCCAACTCATGGATGTTGCGGATGATATAATGACTCATGCAGTGATATGTCTGGTGTACTGGAACAAGTAATCATCATAGTCTTCTCCCTCTATCTGGGAGAACCTCTGGTTCTGGATCTTGCAATGCTTTCATTCATAAGTCATACACTGTTCTTCATCACGACTTTCAGTTCTTCTGCTTGATTGCTTTTAGTGAGTTCATATTAGGCCGGTAATCTTGTGATTCTTGATACAATGACTAGTTGTTCTGGTTTTTCTTTCTTTCTTGGAATCTTCATGTTCTTCTTCATGTTTTTCATTATCTCTTGAGTCCATGGAGTTTCTTATAGATTCCATGCCCTAGAGATTCCACTTCTTCCTTTCATCATAGGATCATGGATCTGGATGGACAACCAGGAATGCTTTAAAGCTTCTCTTCGAAGAGGTCTTCTTCTGCGATTGAGATGAACACGTACTGTCTTTTCATGGCTGCTACCATGGATATATATTTTATCATCTTCAATGGATCATAGGATTAGCTCCCTCCTAACCCTTGCTTTATGTAAGAGTGCATATAATCGGCTCCCTCCGTCTGATAGAGTCCATAC
>ML844781.1:18156-28355 GCA_009831015.1 Picea engelmannii | reverse complement strand
GGAGACGTTGGCCCTTTTTAGGGCAAAATACAGCACTAGAAGACAAACGTTGGCCCTCACTGGGCCTCCAAGCTCTGCCACACATGCCAAAATGCTCTGTCAAGGTACCACTCACTGGAGGTGACGTCATGGCTCCTAGATGATGTCCCGGGGCATCAGAAAGCACACGTTCCACCTGTAGTGGGTCAATCCCCCTAGGCTGGGCTCATCCAAGGCGTCTTGGATGAAAACGTCCTCCTTCTCTGGTGCAAAGGCTCGATCAATCATTGTCCTGTCTCTGCCCCTGATGAGCTCCCAACAACCACCTGATGGGCTCTTCAGCCCCATGGAGGTCCGAACTAATCATCTCCCCATGTGTACTGGTCCACTTGGTACCTGTCAGTCGGGCATGGTCTTGCACATCAAAAACTTCGCCCTCCATGGGCTCATTAGTCCTCGGGATCATAGCAATGTCAATCATATTTCATCATTAATTTTATCAAATGCATGCATAAAACCCCTAGCATATCATCTAATAGTTCAAAGACATTACAATGACCTACTATACAAAGCTGAAGAAAAAGACAAAGTGCCCTATTGGGCCAGCATCCATAAGAAAAGGAAAGTTCCCAAAGGATATCATCCAAGCCATGTAATATGAGGTGTTTTGGTCTAAGGATGTCCAGACATAGTGAAAGATAGGGGTGGATATTATCCGTGGGTGCCTTTGTAGGAGGCGAGCTGCACCTGTCATGGATGCAATTCTTTCCAAGCCCTTTATTACCTTTATTCTTTCTTTTCTTTATTGCTTTTTCTTTCTTTTTATTTCAAGGTCTAACTAGAGGACACTGCCTTGGCATGGTGACCAGAGCTAACAGTGTTACCCACGAGTACTTTCACAGAGATGACAAGGCTGGCTCGTGATGAGACCCCCTTCCCTTGGCCATGCAACCAAAGGTCACTACTCTGGCGTGGTAACCAGATAATGGCAATGTCATACTGCTAGGTACCTATGAACATAATGGGCTGGCTCGTGATGAGACCCCCCATCCTCTTGGCTAGGTCTTGTTTTGTTATTTTTCTTAGGGTCCCTCTTGTTTTTTATTGAGAGGCTTTTTATTGCCTTCTCGGGGATCCCTGGGCGAGGCATCTCTAGGTTTTATTTTTATGGCTTTTATCTCTTACCAGCTGCTTTTACCCCCAGGGCCTTTAGCCCCTTCTTCCCACAGGATAAGGTGTAACCCCATAAATAGGTCATCCTAATGTCTGGACTAGGGGAATGGGATAGATAAATGGGAGATAAGATGTAAAAGTGATATAATGATGGGAGCGAACGATGGCTCTTCAAAATCCCCCCTGGTGGCTAACCAAAACCTATGGATACAAGCTTGCTAGGGCACCCCGTTAATGCCCCCAACCATGGTCAAGTGGGTTAGTGTAAGATCCAAGCAGTTGTCAGAAATGTAAGGAATCTGATGCATATATCTGAAAGTTATAATGATCAAACATGACACATACCATGATACCTGGACCAATTACCTCATGGAGCAAGAGTCTTCTCCGATACAAGTCCAAGCCGAAGGTGATGGATGCTGCTGCTGCTGACAGGACAAGTCTGATGAAGAAGAAGAAAGATGGGCCCTCCAGGGCCATGCTCAGGTCAATCCTGCTCTCGGTACTCCATTGTCTAGGACCTGTGGGCCTTGAGACATGATCTCCTAGTTATCCCTAGAAATCGGGGATAACAGGGTGTCTCTCCATTAGCAACATGTCAGCAAGCACACAATTAGCTGCATTATCTGTCATTATTTGCACAACATGTTGCACACTAATCTCTTGGATAAACCTGTCCAACAATTCACACAACAATGTAACATCTTTAAAATGCGTTGATGCATCAATGGATTTAATAAACATTGTACCCCTAGGACAATGTACTAAGAAATTAATAAGGGTCCTATTGCCAGGGAGAAAGTTCATCTCCTGGTTTTTGTTGGGGTTTATCTTGCTTGTGTATCTTGTTGAGAATGTTGTGATTGTTAACTTAAATATCTCATATGGAGACTCCACATTAAAAAAATATAACAAAGAGATACACTACAAGAAGTAATTCCCGTAAAGAAAAATTAAAGACAAAGATAACTTGGATTTTGAATTGATTGAAAGCATAGGAAAGTTATTTATGAATTGATTCTCATAATCCTCAAGGTATATTGGCAAATCCACATCTTTGGTATTTGTATGATTGGTATGCAATTCTGCGATTTTAAGAAATCATCACCTTGTATGTTTCAAGATTTCAAAATAGAAGTATGGTTTCTACGAAAGGAAATTTTTGGGAAGATCTGTTTGCTACTTTAGATTTTTCATGTGTTCCATTATATCTATGTAAGCTTTATTTTGATGCATGGACAGCTCGTGTCTCAAAATTTGAAGTCCTTGGTTGGCTTCAAGACACCTTGCATCTTTCATGGATTATGTGGTAGAGATTAACATTGTCTATGAACATGTCTCGATGAAAGCGTTTGCACATTCAATGCAAGGGAACGATGCATGGGATTGGTATTGCAATTTCAATCCTAAAGAGATAAAATCATTCCCACATCTGATAAAAGAGTTTCAAAGGCGGTGAATCTATGGTTATGAAGAGGTTGAAGATGCTTGTGTTTTTCTTGATATACAAGATAAAATAGGGGAAAAGATTGATGATCTGATAAGGGAATATAATGATGATGCCCCAATTGATCTTCTTGTGGAAATATAAAAAAAAAGGATGCATACCTTTCCTTGTGTGATTATATTGAAGAAAAATATGGTGAACCTTTTCTGCTAAAGCTCGAAGATGATTTACATGAAGAGGCTCATCCCTCTCCTCCCTCCCATGAGCCATTGTTGCATAATATTTCAGAGTTAGAAAAAGATGAAAAATGGATGCCACATGTTGAAAATGTGAAGGAAATGGATGATGTGATAAGTGTATATGTTGGTGGTTTATGCTATTGTTCCTAATTGGTTATCTTTGAAGCATTTAAATTTTAATCACTTATTGGACTCCTTATGCATCTAGTTGTTATACATTTTGTGGATTCTTGTAGTAAATCATAAAATTGCATGGTAATTAATTGACTAAGAGGTTTACTTAATCAAATAGGGATACACCCCTTGACTTCTAAGAGTTGTCCTAAAGTGAAGGGGAAAGTGTACCGGGGTGACCGTGGTGCACTTCTCATCTTGTTGCCCCAAGTTAGCACATGTGTTGGGACTTTTCACAAGGGTTCTAGTTCAAGCGGTAACATTTTTGGTACAGTTGTTGGGGATAAGTTCCATTTGCTGGTTGCTGTTGGGGTTATTTTTTGTATGTGTATCTTGATGAGATTGTTGTGAATGCTAATCTAAATTTTCTCATATGGCGACTCCACCTAAAGAAAAAGTAACAAAGGGATACTCTACAAGAACTAACTCCCAAGCCTCAAGGTATTGTTGATCTTGTGCCTGAACCCGAGGTTTATTATAAAAGAAGAAGATATAGGCATAAGACAAGAGAATTAAATAATCAATCAGGACATGAATTTGTGCAAGATATTAGAAGATTATTTGTTGATAATTCAAGTTTCCTAAATCAAAATCAAATGGCTGCTCCTTGGTTTATGGATTGTTATAAACTATTTCATTTCTCTAGCATTGCAGGTTATCCTCATGAAATGTCTAAATCATTGGAAAGTATGCCTTTATTTCATTGTGATAATGTTGTTAGTGCTAATGAATATTGGGATGCTTTCATGGATTATACTAGTGCTCTTGGATTTGAACATCTTGATGTATTTTATAAATGCTTTGCTTTATCTTTGAAGAAAGATGCCAGAAGGTGGTTTAATGGATTGTTTGATAATAGTATTAACTCTCTCGATGCTTTCTTTGATCTATGGTTGGAAAAAAGAGATTGTAAGTTTCTTTCGAATGCCTTAACTAATATGAAGAGGAAAGAAAATGAAACAATGGATAAATTTAATCTTAGATTTGATAAAATTGTTCATGATATTCTTTAGAGCCATTAGCTTACCCTAGCCACTATCTTGTTATACTATTTGAACTCTTTCCAAGGCCAGTTCAATTTCTTCTTGAATGAAGCCAAGCCTACTGATCTAATGGGTGCTAAGAAAAAGGCCAATATTTTGGATGGCAATTGGGTTTTGTCAGGGAAGCCAGATATCCTAAATCCTCCTAGAGCTAGAGTTGATCCTAAACCCAAATCCGTTCATACCACTGAGCTCGCCCTTGTTCCTCTCGTCACCATCCTAGAAGGAATGGAGAGAATGGAAGCAAATTTGACGCAGACAACTAATGCCTTACAGAACAAGATTATGCAAATGGAAAGAAATCAACAACATAACAATTTTCCTCCTACGAATGGATATCAAGGTCCTCCTCCTAATCAAAGACTTCCCACAACATTGGAACCAACCAATATGCTTGACCATGATATTCCTTACTATTTTCGGGCTTGTGATAGTTTCCATGATGGAAAAACTTGTGCCAGATATATTAAATCAACAAAGGAAAATCCTCAAGGTGATGAGGGCTATTTGGACTCTTGTAACAATGTGTTTGATGGAAGAAAAAGGTTCCACTTGTCCCAAGAGAATATGCAACAAGTTAAGGAGAAGTCCATAGAGGTAGAAAGAGCTATCGGATTATTTAGTGAAAATATGTCTCAAGAAGAAATCCAAAGGATGTACGCTAATAAGTTTAATGGTGTGACCTATCAAAGAAGAAAGGGTAACCATCATCAAGGGGATTAACAAGGTCCATTGAATCTTCTTGAGATAAATGATTAACTTGTAGGACCAAGTGTGGAGGTACCTCAAAGTGACCTTTCAACGAATAATCCTTTGAGTTAAAGTTTGACGTAATGAACTAGATGTGTAATGCCAAGGTACCTATTCCCTTTGTTGGATTAGCAAAGATTCCTTTTGTAAGAAATCAAATTAAGGAAGTTTTGGGGCTTGGAGTGATGAGTCAATCAACCCAAGTTGTAGATGATAATGAAGATGCCCCCATTATTCTTCAAACCACGAGTCAAGAAGGAAGGGAGAATCCAAGTGACCAACCCTTCTTCATATCTTTCATAGTGGGTAACTTGCTGTTGCATAATTGCATGTTGGATTCTGGAGCCTGTTGTCATCCTTATACACACTTGCAAACGTGAGCTAAGTCCTACTCACTTAATGTGTCCTTGGAGGCATAATGCCTAGGTTCAAAGCCCACGCTGTCACTTTGGCTTGAACCTGTTTCATCTAGGCTTACTCCTAGGGAAGTCAAGGGGGATAGACCCTAGTTTCTAGAGGAGATTAAATGTTAAGTTCTAGGAGTTGGTTTTAGTTAGTTACAAGGTTGGGATCTAGCCTATGATGCAAAGACAACAATGCAATGTGCAACAATTAGGAATGACAAGCAAGCCTTTTCCTAGGACAACTAAGACTAGTGCTTAAGATTGGGCAAGGGGTCAACTATAGTTTGAGGGAGGTTGATTACAATGTTACAAATAAAAAGCTACTTTCCAACAAGATTAGATACAAAGATTTACAATTAAATACAAGATGAAGAGATGATACAACTATAAACACAAGATACAAAGCAAGATACAATGATTTACAAAGATACTAACTTAATTTCTTGTATGTGCAGGAAATTAAAGATATTCAAAAGGAAACATTCACCAACACATCAAGCCTAGCATGCTCAACAATAGAGTGTCTCCCAAAGGGATGCACTACTCTATGTGACTGCTTTCAATGGCAACAAGTTCACACAAGATCCAACAAGGAAAGTGCCTCCAAAGGATGCACAACTTCTTGAGGGACCAAACAAGATAGAAACACCCCACTTGACAGAAAAGAAATGCTTTAAAGGGAAAATGTCCACTAGCACAACTATGACTACTTAGATATTAATCCACAACACATAAATTAAACTTGCATGAAATGTAAGTGTGAAATGAAAATTGCTTGCAAGATAAGTTAAATGCCAACCACAAAAGATGTACCAAATTAATGCTCAAAGTTGTAGAGTGGATTTAAGGAGTTGATTAAGTTGTTTAGTTAAGAGTGACTCCTAGCTAAGTGTCAACCCAACACTCCCCCCGCTTGTACCAAGTAACTGCTGGGTGCTCAAGAAGTATGGCAACAAGGCCTACCCTAGCTCCACAGGTCAGCCTAAGGTTAGAGAGTACTTCCAGAAAGGACGTTGAGCGCCATGAGACCGTCCCTGACCTATCACCTTCCGTTGCTTCCTCTAGTCCTCGTAGAGGTGCCCTATTTAGTTTAGTTGATTATTAGGCCTATGGAATAAGTTAATTTTAGTGTATAGGTGTGTAAAAGTGAGATTTGCTTGCCCAAAAAGTGTGAAAAAGTGCCAAAACCGAAATATTAAACTTGCAAGAAGTGAAGATCTAAACCATAAGATTGTTACTTGAAAAGCATGGAAAGAAACTTAACAATAGCTTGCAATGAAAAAGAATTAAGTTGCCTTAAACCATTATGACATGCCCATGATATTTGCCAAAAGATAGATGCTTGAGAGATAAAACTTGCAAAATGAAAGGAAACTCAAAGCATAAGATAAATCCTATGCCTCCATGGGCTTAAGCTAGCATTAGTGGTATGAGATCTACTTCTAAATGATTTTAATCCATTTAGCACAACACATTAGAAATAAATAACTAAGCTAGCCTTACGATTTTGGGGGTTGGCTATGCCAACTTCACATCCAAGGTGTAGGCAAATAAAGGATGAAAGAAAATTTGAAAGGAAGAACCCAAATACAAACCACTCACAATGGCACAAGGTGGAGGCAAACCTTCCTATTTTGTGCCAAAGGGGGTTGGAAAAATAAACAAACTAAACTAAAGCAACCTAGCCACACAACCTTGTCCTAATGACAAGTGGAGCAAAAAATAAAAAACTTGCTGAAAATTTAAATGAGAATACAAGCCACTTGGGGACCCCTTTGGGCTTTCTACAATGCTTAGAAAAGATAGAGAAAAGGTTGGATATTGTTACCCAATCAAAGGAGGGGTCCTTTGTGTGTTTTGTAGCTGAAAATGGGCAGCACTTCCCCTAGATATGGTGAGAACCTGCAAAAAACAACAAACTATTGCTTGCTGGAAACGTTGCAAAACACATAGAAAAGTCAAGAAAATTTATGTTTTTCAACATAAATTTTCTGCATAAAAATTTCAGAATATAAAATGATATATTGACCTATTTAAGAGTGTTAGCAAACCAAGATCTGAATATGTATGAGCAAAAATATAAGAACCAAGAAAGAGAGGAGTTTATGTTAGGTTATGAAGGAGGGTTTCCAACTTGAAGCCAACCTTACAAACCTTTGAAGCAACCTACAACTTGTGAAGCAAATGTGACACAAGAGAAAATAGTTGTTAAGATAAACAAGTGATACAAACTAATTTGCACTACTTACTATCCTAATCAAGTAGATCTACAACTACACTATTGCATGATCTATCCAAACACACTAATTTGTTTTAGATATCTACTCTAGATCTCAAATAAAGAAACGCATGGAACAAGACCACTTCCAAAGCATGTGCACCAAGACAAAATCTCATGTACACCAAGGTCCTCCAAAACTCTTTCTTATTACCCAAATGAGGAAGTTGCAACAACTAATTCTTAAAAGATCCTCTCAAAAATAGAGCAAGAATGAGTGAAAGCAAAATGGAAGATGAGAGAGGGATGAGGGAAGAAATTGGTAGCAGAACAATAGCTCAAGAGACGGTGAGGAATGAGTGAGGGAGGGCTTTTATTTATACTTGGGAAGGCAAAGTTACCCCTCTTGGATGAGAGTCAAGTGTCAAAACCCAAGTCAAAGTGAGAATCTCAAGAAGGGGGGTGCAACTCTAAGGTTTTGGCATGGATGGATGAAGTGGCAATGAGTTGGAGTGAGTTGGCAAGGCTTTGACAAGTCAAATGATGAGTTGTAGGGTCTAGGGAGGCGCACCAAGGGATAGAATAAGTCTCCTATTAATTGTTTTATTATTTTTTTACTTTTTGGAGACTTTCTAGAAGGGGGGCACACCTCTCTAGGGAAAGTGACGTTTTTGCTTAATGGCTAGGTGAGGGGGTGATGTGAGGGTTGGAAAAGGTTAGGAATATGTTTTCTCATCATCTCTCACCTTTACTTTACTCAATTTGCTCAAGATTACAAGAAATGACAGTTTACTATGTCATGACTTTAGCAATTAAAATTGTTGTTTTGACTGACTTGGACTCCTAATGGAGAAACACCTAGCAAAAGTTGTCCAATTGAGCTGAAACTTGGTCCAAGGGTGTAGGGGGTCTCATTCCATTTCTTTTGAGTACAAATACTCCTAGCAAAAGCCCAAGGACCTAGTTTTTACATTATTTATAAAAAATTAATTAAAATTAATTAATTAAATTACCCAACCTTAGGCAATTTTAATTAATTAAAGAAAACCTATCTAGACTCTACGGAATTCCGCGAAACTTCTAGAGATGTCTTACATGGTCATTTACATCATTCCTAAACACTAGGTACCGTAGGATGACACCATTAGAATGTCTTTCACCACTTTTGAGGAATTATTTGTGGGAGTGAAAAACTCAAGGGAAATTAATAAGGCCGATTAGGCCAAATTAATAACCTGAGGAAGAAAAACACTCAGTGAAAGGAACTCTCCTAATGAAAAAATACTAAGGTAACTGACCCAACTATGATCCATGCAGACCTATTACATTATTATCCCATGCAGGGGAGCAGAAATTCCAATTACAAAAATATGTGTTGGAGGCCAAAAATGCTTTGTAGAACCAGGAAGTCTTTGACTTGGTAGCATTTGGTGATGCATATCTTCATGGTACATGGAGTTGACTTCCTAATTGAATAGGTGGTCAACATCTGGCTCCACATGGGGACGTGTGTTTGATCTTCACACTTGGGAAGGAGAGCATACGAGAATCCAATATCTACAAAACAAAGTGCTCACCAATACCCAACATAAATATACATATATATGACAAAAAATGCTATAAACAACAATTACATAAAGAAATAACCATTGTACAACATCTATAATTACAAAATGAAACTATGATACAATAAAAACATGTAAGTACATAATAACATAATGAATGAAATAATACAAAACTGAAATACAAAGAAGGGTTAGAGATACGTTACAACCATCCATGCAATGGATGGAATGAAGCCACAAGTGTTTGAAACATCCTTGTCCAGGATGACTCACAAAAGACCCCTTCCCAAGTTTTGTCAACTTGGAATTTTTTGTGAGGAAGAACTAGCCAAGAATCATGCTCCTTCCATTCAACCAAACATTGGAATGTGACAAGTCGTGTAAACTTTCAATACTTTGCTGCTCATGAGTGTCAAGGTGGAAGGCCAACCAATACTCATAATGATATGACATTGATAAACTGAAGTTGCTTTCCATTTCCTCATAATTCTGCATTAATTCATATTCTGGTTGAGATTTTGAAAATGAACATGTCACAGGAACCATTACATTGTTATCCTTAATATTGTCAAGGTTCTCCTTCAAAGAGACCGGTTCCTTGGGAGGAGTGTAGGGACTTGAATTATCTACATATTCAACACTTTCAAACTCAAATTCCTTTATCTCCTCAAAATAAATGACTGACTCATCCATGAACTTCCTCATCTTTTTCATCGTGAAGCTCAAGTTCAAGGGGATCCAGATATTCACTATAAGTCTCTGTAAAGAAGCTTCCATGACTTCCAATTGATCTTCCATGGCCATAAACTGTTCATTCATGGCTTCATATTGTTTAGCATGGGCCAACTGCACATTTAAAATTATTCCTTTAAGCTCCTCAATGGGATCTGGTGGAGTATCTATCTCTATATCTGAATTGATCGTTTCTATATTTGGAAAATTTTTCCTCTTCCATTTTTCAATAAAATCATCAACCAATTCTTTGTAAATTTCATCCCGATCATCCCTGTTATCCACCAAAGTTGCACTATGGTGAATTTCCGCTGAGCCGCCAAAGATTTGAACATTATTGTTCAAAATTCAGAAGTTCAGAAATTCAGCCGGTCTAAAAGACCACCTGGTTGCTTTACATTTCCATAAAAAATTGTAATAAGAGGTGTTGGCATGATGAATTTGTAAAAGGTCTTAGCCACCTCAATTCCTAAGC
>ML844781.1:0-12988 GCA_009831015.1 Picea engelmannii | reverse complement strand
AACACTCCGGAGTATGTGCCCACTCCCAGATCGAGGGTGGCCAATAGCCTTTTACATTCTCTCATACTTAGAACACTTATTACAACAGTGGAAATACGGAAAAAAGGGGCCTTTTCAGGGCCTACTGAATCACTGAATTCTGCGTGTATGAGCACTGCTTGCTCATCCTTCGGCGGCTCTTCAGGAAATCCAGCTTGTGCAAACCTGGTGGATAACAGGACCCATTAACATTATTGGTGGCCTTCCTTCGCACTTCGCAGGTGTTTACATTATTGACATCTGATGAAGTGACCCTCTCCCTTGTGTCGACATCAACACATTTACCACGGGGAGGAGTGTACATTATTGGGTGGTAGAAGGTAGCGGATTTGGATGAGACCCCTTGGTTTTCATTTTTCAGTGGGAGGATTATATACTTTGACTCCATGGCCCATTGGACAGGCTTTGGTACTACAGGTCAGCTTACAGATTTTTCTTCATCAACTTATAGGGCCTCTTCTCCTTCCACACAGTTATAGGGGTATTCTTGGTACACATTTCTTCAGTTCTCACAGGGAATCAGTTTGGTTGTATGTACACAGAGATTCTTATGGTTCTAGATATCCCAAACGGGGATCCTGTCCCCTTGAGTCGCCATTGTGAACCCCTAGATTTTCACCCTTTAAAATCTTGAGGGTTAAGAGCCAGCATGTAGTATTTTGGATGGCATATTGAGATTTCCCTAGAGTTTAGCACTTATTTTGAGTAGGAGGTTGCTTCCCACATGAGGCAGATATATGATCGGTACAGGGTTGCTTGGTTCAGAGTTAGAGTTGACTTAGTTTCATGCATTTTTGAGAGAAATGCATACATATAATAAGGGTTGCTAAAATTTAGGAGACACGGTTTGAGTGGGTCTCTTGACAGTTTGGGGCAATTCTGAGCATACAGTATGAGTTCTTGCAGGATTCTAGGCCCGATGACACTTTTCCGGGTGACATGTAGGAAATTTCTATTTTTAGCAAGTTTTGCTCTAGGCCCCAGATTTAGATTCTGAGAGCGCAGTATTGATCCTTGAGACATCCAAAGTCTTTTGGATCTTTTTGGGATGATGTGGCCCAGTTTACTATTTTTAGCAGGTTGAGCATTGTTGATGATTGCAGCGTCGTGTGACATTCAGAAGGATACGTTCTCCTTTGTGACTGAGTTGAGTCGACCTGTGAGAGAGCCTAGTGTTGGGTATGCCCATGTGATGGAGTGTATCGTTCTCCTCTAGACTGAGTTGAGTCGTGCCCCAGTGTTGGGTGTATCGTTCTCCTCTGTGTGAGAGTTAAGTCAATGTGGTCTCCTACCTTTGTACTCCTGTGGACTCAGTTGAGTTAGGTTTGAGATGGTACTCCAGATGATTCTCCTGTGGACTCAGTTGAGATAGAGATCTGTTGAGTATGACGTCCCTGTGGCTGAGCACAGGTGGACGTGTCCCTAGTGGCTGAGCATCAGTGGACGTGTGGATCCCTTGCTATATTGTCTAAGTGTAAGATTTACTTGTAACCCTAATTATGATGTAAAGGGTACAAGTCGACCCTGTTGACCACCTATTTCAACTAGGGGGTCAACTCCATGTGCCATGAAGCTATGTACCTGATGGTGCAACAAAGTTGAAGACTTACTGGTTCTACAAAGCAATGTTGGCCTCAACACTTCTTTTTGTAACTGGAATTTCCGCTCCCCTGCGTGGGATAATAATGTTATGGGTCTACATGGATCATATTGTAGGTTAGTTTCCTAGGACTTTATCATTAGGGAAGTCCTTTCATTGAGTGTTTTCTTTCCTCAGGTAATTAATTTGGCCTAACTAGCCTTTTTAATTACCCTTGAGTTTTTCACTCCTATAATAATCCTCCAAAGTGGTGAAAGGCGTTCTAATGATCGAGCCCAATGGGTGACTAGGGTCTAGGAATATTGTAAATGACCATGCTAGACATCTCCTAGAGTCTTGCAGAATTCCGTCGAGTCTAAGTAGTTTTTTTTTATTTTTTTTAAAATTACCTAGTTAATGGTAATTTTAATTATTTTTTATGTAAAAATGTAAAAACTAGGTCCTTGGGGATTTTGATAGGGGTGTGAGTATTCAAAAGAAATGGAATGAGACCCCCTACACCCTTGGACCAAGTTTCAACTCAATTGGACAAGTTTTGCTAGGTCATTGTCCATGAAGAGTCCAAGTCAATCTTGAGTCAACAATTTAATTGCTTAATTAACATTGTCAAAATGTCAATTTTTGTAAAATATGAGCAAAAAAGGGTTGGAGAAAGAGTGGGAGATGATGCCTAACCCTTTTCCTAAGTTAGAGAAACACTTTTCCTAATTTAATTTCACCCCCTCACCTAGCCATCACTTCATTTCACTCATCTACCTAAGGAAGTTGCGCCCCCCTTGGTGAGAAAGTCATGCATAATGAAAAATTAAAAGGGAAAACCCCCTTTCTCCCTAAGTGCGCCCCCCTTGGTCTATTTTGCTGTTGGACCATGTCAAAAAGGTGTTTCCCATCCCCCTCACTCACCCGTCACAAACCCTAGACTACCAAAACCCTAAAAGTGCGCCCTCCTTGAGATGATGAACTCTTTTGGCTGAGTGACACTTGGAGCTCATCCAAGAGGGGTCACTCTTGGTTCCCAAGTATAAAACAAAGCCTCCCCTTCCTCATTTGATACATCTATTCTCAGCTATTGTTACTATACCCAAATCTCTCCCACTTCTCTCTCTCTCTCTCTCTCTCTCTTCTTGTTCTCATTCTTTCTTCTCAAGCTTGTGGCAAGTATTTGCGCAAGCTTGTTTTTATTGGAATAAAGAATCTTTGGAGAAAATCTTTGGCATTGGGAGACTTTTTGGAGCTTGGCTTTGGATCTTATTGGAGGTGATTTGTATCTTGGTTCTTTCAGTTTTTAGCTTCTAGATCTAGAGTAGGAGATCCAAGCAAAGTATTTGGCTTGGATAGATCTATAGTAGTATTGCTCTAGATCTTAGTGTAGTAGTTTCCTTTCTTTAGCAAAGTATTTTGTTAATGTTTTTGGGATCTACTCACCTCCTTTATTTTGTAGCTTGAGCTCTATTGTTGCAGGTTAGTAAGGGTTGAGGAAGGATTAATTTCAGATCTGAAAATTTATCCCTTCACCCACTTGAAACCCACTAAATTTTCTGTTCTTACACTCATATTTCTGTAGCATTTTTGAGTATATTTTTTGCAGTAGAATAGGTCATTTAATAATCAATTATACGCTGTTTTTTATATTCTAAAATTTCTGGTTTGTTTTAACAAAAATTTTCCGAGGTTTATTGGTTGTTTTGCAGCTTTTCCAACAAGTTTTACTTGTTGATTTTCTGCAGATCTGAACCGGTTAAAGGGAGGTGCTGCCCATTTGGGGCCACAAATCATCAACAAACAACCTTCCAAGCAAGGGTATTGAATACCGTCTTCTTCTTCTACTTTCTCACATTATAAGCAAGCCCAAATAGAGTCTCTTGGGCTTGCATTTCTCAAGTTTAACAAAATTTCTGCGTTTTTATTTATGTTTGCCTACAACTAGCAAAGAGGCTTGGCTTTGCCACCCATGCTAAATCGCAAGGCTAGGAGTTAGAAGTAATTTTCTGTTTTAAGATTTTATTTTGTTGCTCCACTTGTCCTTGAGACAAGGTTGTGTGGCTAGGTTTACTTTCTCACATTGTAAGCAAGCTCAAAGAGAGTCTCTTCGGCTTGCATTTCTCAAGTTTACTAAAATTTTTGCGTTTTTATTTATGTTTGCCTACAACTAGCAAAGAGGCTTGGCTTTGCCACCCATGCTAAATCGTAAGGTTAGGATTTAGAAGTAATTTTCTGTTTTAAGCTTTTATTTTGCTGCCCCACTTGTCCTTAAGACAAGGTTGTGTGGCTAAGTTTACTTGCTTTCTTTTCAAGTCAAGTTATTTATTTTTGTCATTCTTTTGCCTACACCTTGCAAAGAGGATTAGCTTAGCCACCCATGCTAGTTTAGGCTAGTTTAACATGCTAAATGGTTAATGGTTTTATGCTTCTAGTTTTATTTAATTTCTTTTTTAGTTCATTGTTTATATGTCATAATAGTTAGAAGCATTTCCTTTTTTTCATTCTTGTATAAGCTCTTGGAAGCACTTTCATTTCTTGTACATTTTCTTTAAGCACTTGTTATTTCATCTATTTGAGCTCTCAATGTTGATATTATGGTAGCCGCGGGAGGTATTAACCTCCACATGTAACCTTGACAAGAATAGAATATTCTGGGAAGCAAGAAGAAACCCTAAAGCATGGATAATAACCCTAGGAGGCAAGTCGGCTCAAGAGAATATTTATTATTGAGTTATTAGCCTTCAAAAGTAGAAGTCAGCCCAGACAACTTAAAGAGAACAGTATAAATATAGGGTGTCAGATCTCATTTGACACACACATCTCGCAACTGCAGAAATGTAAGAGTGCGCACTGTAGAAACTGAGTAAGTGCGCAAGTCTGGAGAGTAGTTGCAGTTGCAACTACTGCAACTTGTATTCTTGGTTTAGGCTTAGACTTTCTATTGGTTATGGTTTGGACTTTCTGCCTTGTGTGCTAGCTCTGGAGAGAGGTACGCTACATTGATTGGCTATTAGGCCTAGGGTTTTCTTCCGGAATCATTCTCTGTCAAGGTTAAGGTGCTTGGGGGTGGCTTCAGCCTATGGTTGGGTGACAATATTGCTATATTGTCTATGGTTAAACGAGCACATCTATTATTTCTAACAGGTTATGGGTCCACACTATCTTCGGATAGTCTAACTGTTGGAAGATAGATTGGGAGGATTTGCTCAGTTATAGTTGCAGTTGCAGTTGTAGTCAATTTTTGATGCAGTAACGAAACCCTAACCCTCTTGTTGAGGCACCTTGAGTGAAGATATTGACCTAATTTCTGGATAGCCTAGTGCGCCCTAACCCATCGCACCTCCTGGTACTCTCAATTAGCTAAGACGCCAAATTTGAGTTTTTGGTCAAAGTCAAAGGTTGACCAAGTCAAATAAGTCATGACTTATTCTATGAAGTCAGAAAACAAGTTAGAAGGGGCTTCTAACTTCATAGCATGGAAGACAAGGATTGATCTCATCCTTGCCAAGAATAAAGTGTTGGATATCGTGAAAGGAAAGATCGTGGAACCACAATTTGAAGAAGGAAACGAGAAGGAACCTCAGAACATTGCAATTATGGAGAAGTTCAAGGACAGTAACATCAATGCCATGAGTATCATAGTGAACTTTGTAAAAGACCACTTGATACCGTACATCTCTCATCTTGACTCATCTAAGAAGATGTACGATGCCCTAACTAACCTCTTCTTAGTCAGAAACATTGGACAAGTAATGAGTCTGAAGAATGAGCTTTGTGACATGAAAATGAATGATGATGACAGCATAACATCAGACTTTGTGAGAATCTCTCAGATAAGAGATCAACTACAAGCTATTGAAGAAATTAGTTCAGAGAAGGAACTGGTAAATATAGTACTCAATGGTCTTCCCAAGACATGGGATGCATTTGTCGCAAGCATGAACACAAGGAAGGAGTATCCCACATTTGAAGAACTTTGGACTTGCTGTGCACAAGAAGAATCAAGGATTAACACAAAAGAGAAATTCCAAAGGAAAGATGATGATCAAGCCTACACAACAAAGTTCAAGAAATTCAGGAATAAGAAGAAGTTTGACTCAAGGAAGAAACCAAATCAAGAGAAAGATATGTCAAAAATACAATGCTTCAATTGTCGAAAATACGGTCACTACAAGAATCATTGTCCCGAGTTAAAGAAAAGGAAGGAAACACACGAAGCATCAGTTGCCGAAGAAAGGGAACCCTCAAAGAAGGCCAAGCAGGATAAAACAAACTTCTTCTTCTAAAACAAGGTAACAATATTCTTCATAGTCCTTGTACATAACATGTTTACATAGTATCTGTACATATCTTGCATATCTATTTCTTAGAAGATAAGATGTTCAGGTGAAACAACACCTATGGAAGAATAACAAGATAAGGATTGCTATCACGATGACTACAAGTCAAGCAATACACATGAAAAGATGAAGTACATTGACAATCCTTGGTAACAATTCCTGTGGAAGCTATTACATCAGTAACGATTGCAAGATAAGCCGAAATCAGAATCAAACTTGAAGAAACCTAGAAGAAGTAAAAACAGAAAGAAATCAACAATCAAGAGGAAATTAAAAAAAGAGTTGTGACACTTTGCAGAAGGCAATAAGGATGCAGACAGAAGCGTGGACTCTCTTAGATGGAGGGAGCTGATTATATAATTCCAAAAGAAGAGCATGCATTCATGCATGAAGCAAGGATTAGGAGGGAGCTAATCCTAAATGATATGATCCATCAAGGATTATGAAGTATCTGTCCATGTTCCAATTGAAAGTAGCAGCCATGATAAACAGTACGTGTTCAGTTTAATTGTAGAAGAAGTCTTCTTCGAAAAGAAGCCTTAAAGTATCCTTGGTTGTCCATCTACATCCATGATCCTATGATGAAAGGAAGAAGTTGGAATCTTCAGGGCATGGAATCTATAGAAGAGTCCATGGACTCAAGAGCTAAAGTGAAACATGAGGAAGAACATGAAGATTCCAAGAAAGAAAGAAAATCCAGGACAACTATTTATTATACTGAGAATCACAAGACTACTAGCTTGGTTTGAACCCACTAGAAGCAATCAAGCAGAAGTAATGGAAGATATGATGAAGAACAGTATATGTAAGAAATTGTGAAAAAGGATTATGAATGGAAGCATTGCGAGATTCAGAAATAGAGGTTCTTCTAGAAGGAGGAGAAGAATATGATAACAACTTGTTCCCATAAACCAGATATACCTCTATCTGAGCTATTATATCTCTTGTAGTATCCATGGATTGAAGTTTACATCAATTGGTTGTAAAAGACTGTTCTTCCCAATAGAGCATTTGAGGAAGAAGCTTATTTCAAGGTTTTTGAGGTATACCAGAAAGAGACCCATGTATGCAGATATAAGAAGACCTTGTATGGATTCAAAAGACTTGATGCAGAGTATCTCATATTCAATAGAAGCGTGGTGAAAACTTTCTAAGACAAAGATAGTGTATTAGAATAGTTACTCAGAAGCCTGGGATGATGGATTTCTAATCCACGACAAACTCTCATGATGACAAAAGAAGTGCTACTTTAATAGGTTTCAGTTTGAGCCTTGCCACGATGTCATGAGCTAGCAGGAAACAAAAGTGTTGATTCGACCATGATATATTGTAATGATCAAAGCTATATGAAGCCTTAAGAGAAAACCAGTGTTCCATGACAGACCGAAGTACTTTGAGATCAAGAATTACATTCTTTGCGATGAAGTCCAGAAAAGAGAAGTGGTTCTCCAATATATATCTCCACAGATGAGCAAATAGCAGATATTTTGGTAAAACCTCTATCCAATATGAAAAGTTTGCAACCTGGGGCTCATGGAGATGACTTCCTTATTGAAAAAGGAAGAGATTACTCCCAGGTTGGGAGGGAGCACTGATGTGTTATTGATTTATGGACAGTCATTTTTTAGTTCGAAAAATGGTCCAGGTTGAGCAGTTCCTTTCCAGTTCAGAAAATGGTCCAGATCGGACAGTCATTTTCGTAATGAAAATGGTTCGATAGATTGTTGATGTACCATAGACAACGATTCCGCTTGTGGCCAGTGTGGGGGAATGGTCTAGGAAAGTCATTTTTCTTAGCAGGCACTCTGAGTAGTGGTCAAGTAGAATGGTCCGCCTCGCCGGGCAGTCATTCTTTCGAAGTTCACAGTTGTGAGCAGTTTCGAAGAATGGTCCATTTTGGAGGTTGGTGTAGGAAAGTCATTTCCATTAGGAAATGGTCCAGATAGTCATTCCCTAGGGTAGACTCATTCTATCCAGGTTGCACTATGTTTAGTGCCGGAGGAATGGCCCAGTTAGGTGAATGTAGCAATCGGGGACAGGCATTCCCTAGGGCAGACTCATTCTCTCCAGGTTGCACTATGATTAGTGCCGGAGGAATGGCCCAGTTAGGTGAATGTAGCAATCGAGGACAGGCATTCCCTAGGGTAGACTCATTCTCTCCAGGTTGCACTATGATTAGTGCTGGAGGAATGGCCCAGTTAGATGAATGGTCCAGGCTTAGAAATCAGGGACAATTATTCTTCTATGATTGAGAAGAATAGTCCAAATAGCCCATGGCTGATGTTTTACCTTCTGAGGGAAAATGCTCTTCCAAATCTCACAGATGTGAGTGGAAGAATGGCCCAGATGATTTAGTTTATATCACGATATTGTTTTCTGTGCAGGTTGATATCAGATGATATGATTGCTATGGAGACTGTATGTCTCTGGACAATAGATGTTTGCTACTGTGGTGGATGTGTTCCATTGGTTGTGACTATGTGTCACTGATTAAGTAGCCGTGTGCTACTTGGTGTGGTAGTGTACCACTGGATAGTAGTTGTGTACTACTATGGATAGACATAGTTGTGTTCTATTGAATGACATTGTTCTGATTGCCATGTAGACAAATGATTATTAGCTAGATGGATAGTCAGTGTGCTAGTGGAAAGACATTCTCCAGGAGGAAAATGGTCCAGGACATTTATTCTTCTAGGACGTATGTAGAAGAATAGTCCTTGTAGCCCATGGCGTGGCCTCCAACATTTGTTGAAATAGTTATTCTTCTAGGACATATGTCCAAATTAGAAGAATGGTTCTTGCATCACTCTGTGGAGTGAATGACTTATTTAGTATCATGCCTGATTACTCAGATGGAGTATGGCTTTGAGAGATGATACAGTTGATGCTATCAAATGATATTGATAATGATGAGGGTGCTCGTGATCTAATCATGAGATAGCTTGTATGGCTATGATGATGCTATCGATTGAATGGTATGTTTGTGCTCAAGACCATTGCTTTCAATACCTCCCTAGCTAGGAGGGAGTGTTGATATTATGGTAGCTGCGGGAGGTATTAACCTCCACGTGTAACCTTGACAAGAATAGAATATTCCAGGAAGCAAGAAGAAACCCTAAAGCATGGATAATAACCCTAGGAGGGAAGTCAGCTCAAGAGAATATTTATTATTGAGTTATTAGCCTCAAGAAGTAGAAGTCAGCCTAGATAACTTAAAGAGAATAGTATAAATATAGGGTGTCAGATCTCATTTGACACACACATCTCGCAACTGCATAAATGTAAGAGTGTGCACTGCAGAAATTGAGTAAGTGCACAAGTCTGGAGAGTAGCTACAACTGCAACTACTGCAACCTGTATTCTCGGTTTAGGCTTAGATTTTCTATTGGTTATGTTTTGGACTTTCTGCCTTGTGTGCTAGCTTTGGAGAGAGGTACGCTACATTGATTGGCTATTAGGCCTAGGGTTTGCTTCCAGAATCATTCTCTGTCAAGGTTAAGGTGCTCGGGGGTGGCTTCGGCCTATGGTTGAGTGACAATATTGCTATATTGTCTATGGTTAAATGAGCACATCTATTATTTCTAACACTCAACACAAGTAATCTTAATTGCTAAATCAATCTACTTGTAGCTTTAGGAGGATCAATAAATCTAGTAATTAGAGAACCCTCTACTGATACAACTTTCGCCACCAAAAATGAGGCTTGTGGAGGCTACTTGGGGTGCTAGATCAAGGATGATCTCACGGCACTAGGTGTCCCCCTTGTTGAGCGCCCAAGTTTTCCGGGTTGACCCGTGGAGCTAGGGTAAGGCCTTGTTTGCCTTGCTTATTGAGCACCCAACAATCATTTTGGCCAAAGCGGTAGGAGTATTGGGGAAGTCACCTAGTTTAGGCTTGCAACTTCGCCTCACTTTAATTCAACCTTAAAATTTACTCACACAACCTAAGTTTTAATTTCATAACCTATTCTAAGTTGTGCTCTACTTTCATGCAAGTTCACTTTCAAGCATTTACATTTCAATTGAGTATTTTGATGGTTGAATGGTTCTTCCTTGAAGTTGCACATTAGTGCCCTTGGTGGCTTTCTTGTCAAGTTTTGCTCTCCTTGAAGTTGTGCACTAGTGCTTTAGCGTCCCTCCTTGAAGTTGCGCACCTCTCCTTTGGGGCCTTCAAGCTTGGGTTGTGAGTTGTTACTTTGTGGTAAACGTATCTTTGAGCTATCTCCTTTACTTATCTGCAAAATCAATTGAGTAGTTAGTTCATTTATTGCTTCACAAGTATAATAAATCTAACAAGTGCATCTTTCCTTTCTTTTGTAAATCTGTAAGTAGTTGTATCTTTGTATATTGCTAACTCATCTAGCTATTCTTTATTGTTGTAATTGTATCTCATTAAATTTGTAAAGTTATTGTTCATTTGTACTTAGATCTTTGGTTGTAACTTAATTGATCCCATTGCCCAACCTTAGGCACTAGTCATAGTTGACTTAGGGAAAGGGCTGCTTTTCATTAAAGATTTGCATTGCATTGCTGCCTCTCATATAGGGTAGCTTTCCCCCTACCTTTAACAAACTAAAATTAACTCCTAGAATTCATTTAATAATTCACTTCGTAACTAGGGTCTACCTCCCTTGGCTTCCCTAGGAGTGAGCCTAGACGGAAGAAATCCAAATCGAGGTGACAATGGGTTTGGATTTAGGCATTATGCCTCCAAGGACACACTAAGTGGATTGAGACTTTTTCCACGTTTGCAAGTGTGTATAAGGACAGCAACAGGCCCCACTATATGTGAAAGATAATTAAGGTTTATCGTAATAATTAATTATATTTCTGAGTTATTGAGGTCGACCCTGTTGTGCCAATAGACACACCTATTGCTGTGTCTGGTCTTGTATAAATAAAGGTGATTTCCCCATTGAGGAAACACACTTGTCACTTGTCATTTGGAAATTTCAGACCTACCTTTAAGGCTGAAGTGCGCACCTCTCTTGGGCGCTAGTTTCAAGGTTGTAGAAGCACCCTCTTGTGTGCAGTAGGGTTTATGGTTGGGGGATCTTCTCTTGAGAAAATAGCAAAGGATTGCTGGGTTTTATTCCCTTGAGTAGAAGGGTTTCCCAAGATATTTCTTGTGTTCTTGTGCATAGTAATTCTTCTTGTGATCTTGGTTATTGCAGCACTTGTGTATGGTGTAGCTGCATTTGTTTATGGTTCAAGTACATGCTAAATGAAATAAACCTCATGCTTGAGCCTAGCATAGTGAAAATTCAACAAGCATCAGGGCTCACATGTCAGTTTTGATCACATATTCGGATCCCTTGCGGAAAGACGAGATCAATGAGCATAAAGTCAAGGGTATTCAAACAACTTTCTATTTTTAGCAGTGTCTATTTTTAGACAATGACATGTGGTGGTGGCCTCCCAGTCATCCTAGATGATATGGACAATTTCCTAAAATTTAGGAGTGGGATTCTATTTTTAGAAGTTTCTATATTTAGCAGGTCCAGTCATCACACTTGAGTTCACTGAACATCAAGTCATGTGTTGGCGGCTAATTTTGGCCTTCACCTACCTCTCACACTCCAGTTGAGTTAACTGATCATTGCGAATATTTTCCTTCAAGTAGTTGAAATTCCAAAACAAAAGAGAATTAGAAAAGGCTTAACTCAGCATGGATTGTTGTCTAAGAAATTGGAGAATTTGGGAATATTATTGATTCGGAAGTTCGGGAATTCGAGGACTTGGTGAACTTGATAATTCAAAGAATTCGGGAGTATGGGTATTGTATTATTATGAGGGTGATGAGACAACTTGATGGAGTAGCCATGTGATTTCAAAACTGTGGCAGAGTGAAGTGATTTCTAAACTGTGGAGGGGTATAGTTACTTCGAAACTTTGGAGGAGTGAAGTTACTTCTACATTTTTTTTCTTTTATGTTTTGTTATCAATCAGGATTTGGTATTGTAGTGTTAAGATGGGGTGTTGGACTATAACACTCCTATAAAACTAAATGATATAAGTCCTTTATTTTAATGTAATAAATGCAATGGTGCATTTAATATCAATGTATTGGACATAATTAATAGTGTTATTAAATACGGTAGTTAGGTCACGTGGGTAGTACAACTCGTGAGTGAAATAAAAAGGGATTACTCCCATTGTTTCAAATGACTTCATTGTAATGAACACATATTTTACACGAGTCCATTTCTATTATGTCTTTCATCTTTGTTGATTTTTCCAAAATCCAACATAGTAGTGCTCTCAAATATTTGCTATCATTTGTCATTGATGCCATTATCATCTAGTTATATTGTTAATTGTGGACTAGTGGCTGGCTATTTCCAGTTAGTAATCAAAATGCCAAGATTATCCAGTTATATTAGTTCCTCTTTATTCAGATGTAGCCTTGCTGCCTTGCCAATATTACGATTTATGAAAAATACAAATTTTATATTGATATCTTATACTTGTAAAAGCTCATATGTGCCTATGGTTTTGTTCAAGTATTTGCCACTGGGAAAGAGGTTTAGAAGTCATTTAACTGAAGAAGACAATTTGCTTGTGTCACAAGCGACTTGTTAAAATTTTAGAGAGCATGATGGTTAGATATGTCTTGTTAAGAGATTCTGTGTTTGAGGCAGTTGAGGTTTTGTAACTGGTTCACTTTATTTTGTCAGAGATTTTCCTTTTTATATTTATTTTCTCTTACATACTCATTAAGAAGTTTATTTTATTCTAAATAACATTTACCATCAACCTCTTTAATATATATACAGTGCCTCAATAGGAATTAAAGTTGGTATTATGCTTATTGTCTTTGCCATGTATATAGTATTTAGCTTGTGTACAAGTAGTATGCAATGCAGTTTACATTCTCACTCACATCCTGTATGTTGATGTTTATGTTGTAGTCAACCTCCTCTCCTAAGTGCCATGGTACGGGCCATTTACATGAAAACAGGGGATATTGATCTATTAAAAATGGCACTCCCAACTTTGTTACAGGAACACAAATTTTGGAACTCAGG
>ML844780.1:0-28157 GCA_009831015.1 Picea engelmannii | reverse complement strand
TGGAAAAAGTCAAGCATCAACATAATAATATACCATTTTTTTAGGTAGGCATTCCCAAACTTAGATTACAAAATTTCAAGTGACTCATGGCCACTAAATATATACTTTGGATCCATGTCATTGTGAATTGGCATAGCCACTATGAATACACTGTGGATCTATGCTCTAAAATGACTCAAATTCGGACATAGCCATGAGACATAAAAAGTGGATCTATGTGTCAATATAAATCATGAATACTTCGTCACAACCTGGACCAGAATGATGTGATCGAAGGTCTTCATTTACATCATCCCTAAGCACGAATCTAACAATGCAATTACAGATGTTGAAGTCGAATATGGTAGAAACCACTTGATTACCAATCAATGATGATAACCATTAACAAGTGCGAGGGAAATCACCATTGATGTCAATGAATCCCAAGGTACCTTAGTACAATATAACGAATGTGAATAAATGAGTTTAATTCGAGCACTCAATGGAATATCCAAATCAGGGGTCAATGGTTTGAACCCTTTATTGAAAGCGAAGAAATTTGCCATTGAGGCATGAAGGCTCTAAGGCACTGAATGATTTCTATGTCTTGTTCTTGGATAATGAGTTGAAGTCGACAGGAAAAGACTCATCACAGGAGGGCCTTGATGTAACCCCCATCAATGACATGAAATATGTAATAGATTTGAGGTAGATCAAAGTATGAACTGATTCAAAACTAACACAGGGGAGGCTGACAGAGCAGAAAATTTATAATTGCAGATGGCCGACTTGATAGAAGGCTTGTTTAGGTTGGAATTCTCTTGAACATATGAATGAAATGATAATGGTATTGACAACATTGATTCAAGGAGGACCCAACATATGGGCATGCAGATGATCAAACAAGAGATAAATGGATTTCCCAACCTGAATAAAATGATGAAGGGGGGTGTCATGTTCAAGAGCAACTATTACTTCCACTAACAAAAATACAGAGACACATTTCCTTCCCAATTCCCCCCCACCATTTATGGTGAGTACCTCTTTATTTTTACAGAAGCTTGAGGAGGATAACATATGCTTGTTGATGTAATCTCATCCTTTGGATGAGTCCCTCGGTGTATGTTTAACAAACCCTAAGAAGGAGTGGTTCGGTCCCATATGGGTCTTTCAATGTTTGTTTAATGAGTCCAAAGAGAGAAAACTCAAGGGTTTTTCAATTTTAGAGAGTCTGAAAAACACTTAAAGAGAAATCCATAAGGTCCTTTTTCATAAGTTGATATGAGAAGTTCGAAAAAGTGATAACCTACCGCTCGTCAGATGTTTTCTTCAAATACTTTTATGAGCGTGAAAAGAACAAGGTTACTCGACAATATTTTCGTTTTTATGGAGCGTGAAAAGAGCTTAAAGGATGCTCCATAGGTTTCATTTTTTGTGTTACCATTACGAGTTTGAAAAATGACAAAATACTACTCGATTACATTCTCATGGTTTCACAAGTGTGAGAAAGAATCAAGACTTGCTCAGAGTTTTTCCTGAAAAAGCCTAAAAGGATCTGTACATGTGACGAATGTATAAAAACAAACCAAAAAGTGTATGCTTGTTCCAACGTTTTACTCCTAGAATTTTTATCTGCAAAAATCAACCACTTGTAGAGTTGTTAGGACTTAAGGGTTTAGATGAAACATATAAATAATATAAAAATACAAATGAGAAAAGTGAAAAATCAATAAAATGCGTAAAAACTCACATTTCACTATCTCATTTGTCATTTCACCCAAAACTTGCTCTAAACCCCCTTTTTACCTCGATTTTCAACTGCAGATTGTGGAGGGCACGACTGATCATTCAACGAATCATCTCTACAGAACAAGTAATCTTCATTTCCTCCATCTTTCCATGGATTAAAATTTGTTTTTCATTGGTTAAAAGTAGACTTTTGGGTTAATTTTTTGGGGGTACCCATGTGCGGAGGTCATTGCAGGTGCCCTATATCGGGCCCTGCAAGGATCTAGGGTCATATCAAGCGGATCTATAACCATATTGCAACGACTCCACACTATGTAGATGCATTGGCCTATGACATGCACAGCCCCAAAAGTTATTAAAGATGAATTTTCCATTAAAAATTCTCTAGGGATGAAAATAATGATGCTAATCTCTCTTTATGGTTCCATTCCAGGTTTTATACAGTCAAAATATTGGAATGGAGAGAGAGTGAGCTTGAGGAGGAAGACTAATTTGTCGGGAATGACCCGGGAATGGTAGTGGCCATCCAACAGTGTGGGTTGTTCAAATTCTTCAATATCAAGGGTGTTAGCCTTTTATAAATCTGTCCGACTAAATAGACAAATGAAAGAGGTAATTGTTTCAACTAGATTTAGAGCTGAGGCACTATCCTTCTCAACTCAATGAGGGTTCTCTCCTGTCACTTGATATTTCTTTTGGAAACTGGTGGCTAGATTTGGTTTGTTTTGAGGTTTTTAATAAAATTGTTGAAGAGATGAAGATGACCTTTGGGCTATGGGGTCAAGAATGTAGGATGCATTGCCAAATCATGAAAACAATTAAGAGGAAAAGGATAAATGAGGAAGTGACTTCTGAGTTTATTCTTGAAAATTTAGATGGTATCAGAAGAAAATAAACACACAACTATTATCAGAGAATTATAGTAATGAATTCTAAAATGGTTTAGGAGAGACAAACATAGTCTAAATCGCCAAGCTGAGAGCATTGAATAATGAATTCTGGACTTTTAATTTCTCAATTTAGATAGAAGAAAGCAAAATGAAATACATAATAACAAGAATCACACACTATGAGAGAAAATGAGACTCATAACACCACCAATTAGAATCTTTTCATAAAAAGTACAAAATCTGCCTTTGCATCCATGTATTCATTCCAACCCCAGAGATTTACAAAGTTTTCTTGCACAGAGGGAAGGCTCCTCTTTTCTCTCCTTCTTCTATACTCTTGAGGCCAAGCATATATAGAGGGATTTCGTTTGGAATTTAAAATGTTCCAACTTCCTCATAATTCTAAAAACAGATACAAGTTACAAAAAGGAAGAACAGTTGTATTATTTAAAGGGACCGTTAGTAAACAGTTTGTCATATCAGGAATCCCTTTTCTTAAGTCGACATCTGTCCAAAACTTTTTGAAATACACCAAAATTTTACCTGAGGATTCACCTCATCTTGGTGATTTCCTCCTCTAGGGTACTCCACCAATCGAGATTTTCCCCAACACTTTCTATCATCTCGGTTTTGGCCTCTGTCCTCCACCTTTTTCTCCTCCTATTCTTTATGGTTGGGTGGAAAGTTTTGTCTGCGTGTTCATTTATAATGATATCCCTCATAACAGGGTTTAATTTGATTCCCAACTTTGTCGTAGTTTCAGGTTCGGTATGAAATTTAGTCACCAGTATCTGCAAGACCCATCTTTCATTCTTACTTATTGACTTGCTTGGTACATTAGTTGAGAACCCAGTCACGCCAGAAACCGTTTGATGGGTATTATCCATACCTTTCAGACTTTACAGAGACCTTTATTTGGCCACCCTTTGAATTTACAAAATTTCAAGAACACAAGCCGAGCTTGTTTTTCTTATGCATAAGATGGCAATTTCCCAGAATAGGATAAAATGATTTCATATCTGAGATTTGATGGTTTTTGTACTTTGATCATGAATTATTGTCACATTACATTGGTGTACTACACTTCATCAATCCACTTTGAATGATGAGCCTCGAGTTAGTTATGCAACGACGTCCTTTTGGTACGTCGTCTGGGAAAATACTTGGACCGGTGATGTGAGGTGATCTAGCCAACCACCATTCTTCCTACGAGTTATTGATGTGACATTTTGAACCATGTGACATCGGGGCCATAGGAAAAGTGGTTTTAGGCAATCCTTTGTCTTCCCCAATGCATGTGTAAGAGTTCCATGCGTTCCCCATCAAAACTAGAGTGGTTTTCCCTGGTCTACCTTTGCAATGTTAAGTTCCGTGCTATTTGTTGGTCCGATGTGGGCCTCGACCGTGGATCTGAGATTCTGTAAGATAGACGATCCATCGAGATAATACCTTCCCGCCTTCACTATATTTTTTCATATTCCGTGGGATATAGCCGAGTGCCCTAAACTATCACGCCTCTACTGTGGTATAACGTCTCGTTGAACCTCAAAAATTCTAGATCCTGATATAAAAATTGTTAAGGTGATAACATTGGCTCAAAATGGGGATTCAATCCTCCCAATGAGGTAGCAAAGAAATCGTAGACCCGGTGCCTGATCCATTGGGATGTTCCCAAAACATGTGTGTACCATTCTCCTACCAAGTTTTGTGCACTGCTTCCAACTGCATGCGGGACGTTCAAGTACATTATTGAAAACTGATTGTATTTAGTGATAGAAAACTCAAACTGGAAAATTCTTGACCAAAAAGCTTATTTTCACATCCCTACCTACCCTAAAACTGTTGGGATGACTACTCAATCAAGTGATTCTAAAGTGCTAATGCAACCAATCAAGCAATTGGCTTCCTGATTTTCCTTTGTTCACATTTTTCTTAAGCTGGTAAAAAAATGTAAAAGATGGCGGCTGAAAAAATAAATTGAATCCAAAATCCGAGCTTATGAATGAAACAAATTCATCCTTCACTGAAGACTGTAATAGGATGGCCACCGGATCTTGAAAACCATGAAAAATTATTTCTCCTTGATGAGCAAAAACCGAAAGGGAAGCATCTTTCATCAGTGTTAGTTGTTTTTGCCCTATTTCTTCTATTCTCAGAACATTTTCAAATGAAATGGAAACGATAGGTGTGTCTTCTTGTCCATGCATATCAACAAAAATATTCATATATTCTTGCACAACTTCAAATATGACAGCCATATAATATGCATCAAGGCTATCCTCTTGTTCATCAAACAAATCTGATTTGGTTTCATTGAATTTCAGGGAATTTGTTTGAGGACCACCATTTGGACTTTCAAATGAATTAATTGAAATAAGTTCTGGCTCATGATCTTCTCGAAAATGTGAAAATCCAACGATGCACATTATTTCACAGTTTGGAATTCCCATGGATGAATTTTTAACACCCTAATTTTCAAATGACTCAAATAAAACCACTACCTCTTTATTATTTTTCTGTATTTCTAATGGAAAAGTGGCATATACTACTTTGTTTCTTTCCCGAAAATCTATTTCATTTGTTTTTTTATTGTTAAATACTTCCATATATGCAGTTTCAGAATCTTCATCCATGTCTATGTTTTTTAAAAATTGAACCACGACGTCATTCTCAAGGGAAGAGAAAATACTTTGAAACACCTTTTCATGTTGAGAATCTATATTGATTTCGGGAGAGAGAAAATGACCTTGAACAATACTTTATGGAGAAACTTCTTCTTCCTTTTCAGGCTGATAGCTGAACATAGACTGCAAATTTGAGCTAACATGACCCTTTATGTGATCGTTCATAATATTATCATCACCACTCCGCTCATGCTTGGAGGATTCCTGACTTGAGATACTACAAATATTTTCCTTCAATAATTCAAAGGAAGCAAAACATAATGGTAGGGTTGTCCTACCTGATTTGAAACTGTCTTCGATTTTATCCCCAACAAATGGTTGTATTTCAACGCAAGTGATAGGGTTTTCAGGCACACAAAAAGAGTGTTGTGATACCTTGTCCTTATGCTTCATTAGTTTAGCATGGTTTTTCATAAGCACAGATTTACTCTCCTCAATGATGATCTTAGGATTTTCTTTCAACAATCTGAATGAAGAAAATCATAAAGGTAAAGAATTTCCTTCAGCTAATTCAACACTTTCTTCTTTGTAACTATGATATGTAAGTTGAGTCATTTCATTACACCACTGAAAGAAAAATTATGACTGGGGACATGCAGTTGGTTGCTCTAAGGATTCGTCATCACAATCGTCATTGTATTCATCATATATAGGTAAATCAGTAGCATATGCAATATCATCTAGCAAGAACAACTCTGGGACGTCAACATGCTTTTCAACAGATTGATTTACAAACTCATCTTCTTGACTGTCTACGAATAAATACATAAAATTATAAGTCCCCCACTTATCATGGGACGGATCAGAATCTATATCGACATCCCTTCTCTCAACAAGTGGAATACAGTTCTTTACAAAATTATTTCCATTGGAAGCTTCGAGAGAACCTATGATATTGCCAATTCTATGCTCAAAATTCTAATCAACTATTTCCTGTTCACATTTGATTTCATATTCTTAAGCATTCAATTCCTCATTTTGGATTGGATTATATGCTTGGATTTTGTGCTGAATGTCCTAAGCATCACTAAACATTCGTTGTAAGGAATCATGTCTTCTTTCCATCAGGAGGAAATAAAAATTTGGATGAAGAGTAGTTGCATAATGGAGCATGGCAGCTGCTTCAAAGGGTTGAATTTATTCGGACATATTATAATAGATGCTAGAGAATTTTCTACTAAACACATAAATAACTTCATTGTTGTGCCTTTTCAAGGCATAAAACTCATTGAGTTGTTGATCTAAGGATTTCTCTTTTCCCCAAAACTTTAAGAATACCTTCTTCAATTCTACCCATGAGATGACGGTTTCTAGATGAAAATGTTTGAACCAGTGTTTGGTGTCTCCTTTCAAGGATTGAGAGAAAACTCTCATACACACATCATCATGGTCAATCTCGAATAAATATATAAAATGCTCAAACCCTTGAATGTTCTTTTCGGCCGAGATGATATCCGATTCTCCGTCGAACATAGGTAGGTACTCATAGTAATTTGGAAGTAAATAATGAAGGGTTTGGGGTAGCTTTAAGGGTATATATCTATGTCGGGCCTTAGGGTGTGTTAGACCAAGAACAGTGGGAGAAACATTGGTCTGAGTCTCATGGGATTCATCAACTTGGTCATTTTCATTGTGTGGCCCAGGTGATTTTTTTTTATCAGAACTAGCGACAAGGTGAGGGTATGCATGTGCAACGTATAGAGGAGGAAATATAATTGCAAGTCTTTCATGATCATTATTAAGATACAATAGGTAAAAGAAAGTTTCTTTGGCCTATTCAAGGAAGGAGCAAAGGAAACTTAAAATGAAAAGTAAAATGCTTTGTAAGAGGTCCCATTTTGAGTACTTGTTTTCCCTCATGATGCCTTTCCTTGCCCCTGTCAAGGGGTTTCATTTTTCAGTGAAGTTTCTGTCTTGCAATTGAAGCATTGAGAGCAGGGTTGCCTCTTGGAAATTTAGGATTCTTTTATTTGTGGAGTCGCCTTCAAACCAAAGTGGAGTTGCCAGAGCAGGAATACAACCAATGTGTGCCTAAGTGTTTGCCTCTCTCAGATCTTAGAACTCAACCATGTTGTTCTTCCCAAGGAATTTTTTTTAAATTTTGTCCCCGGTAACGACGCCAAAATGTTAGCACTCTATAAATCTGTCCGGCTGAATAGACAAATGATAGAGGTAACTGTTTCAACCAGCTTTAGAGCTGAGGCACTAGCCTGCTCATCTTAGAGAGGGCTCTCTCGTGTCACTTGATATTTCTTTTGGAAACTGGTGGCTAGATTTGGTCTGTTTTGAGGTTTTTAATAAAATTGTTGAAGATATGAAGATGACCTTTGGGCTATGGGGTCAAGAATGTAGGATGCATTGAAAAATCATGAAAACAATTAAGAGGAAAATGCTAAATGAGGAAGTGACTTCTTAGTTTATGCTTGAAAATTTAGATGGTATTAGAAGAAAAGAAACACACAACTATTATCAGAGAATTATAGTAATGAATTCTGAAATGGTTTAGAAGAGACAAAAATAGTCTAAGTCGCCAAGTCGAGAGCATTGAATAATGAATTATGGACTTTTAATTTCTCAATTTAGAGAGAAGAAAGCAAAATGAAATACAGAATAACAGGAATCACACACTATGAGAGAAAACGAGACTCATAACACCACCAATTAGAATCTTTTCATAAAAAGTCCAAAATCTTCCTTCGCATCCATGTATTCATTCCATCCCCAGAGATTTACAAAGTTTTCCTACACAGAGGGTAGGCTCCTCTTTTTCTCCTTCTTCTATACTCATGAGGCCAAGCATATATAGAGGGATTTTGTGTGGAATTTAAAATGTTCCGACTTCCTCATAATTCTAAAAACAGATAAAGTTACAAAAATGAAGAACAATTGTATTATTTAAAGGGAACGTTAGTAAACGGTCTGTCATATCAGGACTCCCTTTTCTCAAGCCGACATCTGTCCAAAACATTTTGAAATACACCAAAAGTTTACCTGAGGATTCACCTCATCTTGGTGATTTCCTCCTCCAGGGTACTCCACCAATCGAGAATTTCCCCGACGCTTTCTATCATCTCGATTTTGGCCTCTGTCCTCTGCCTTTTGCTCCTCTTCTTCTTTGCGGCTGGGTGGCAGGTGTTTTCCACGTGTTCATTTATAATGTGATCCCTCATAACTAGGTTTGATTTGACTCCTGATTCTGTCTTAGTTTCAGGTTCGGTATGAAATCTAGTTTCTAGTATCTGCAAGACCCATCTTTCATTCTTACTTATTGACCTACTTGGTACATTAGTTGAGAACCTAGTCGCGCTAGACACCATTTGATGGGTATTATCCATAACTTTTAGACTTTGCAGAGACCTTGATTTGGCCACCCTTTGAATTTGCAAAATTTTAGGAACACAGGCCGGGCTTGTTTTTCTTAAGCATAAGATTGAAATTTCCCAGAATAGGATAAAATGATTTCATATCTGAGATTTGGTGGTTTTTGTACTTTGAACATGAATTACTGTCACAATACATTGGTGTGCCATGTTTCATTAATCCAATTTGAATGATGAGACTCGAGTTAATTTTGCGACGACGTTCTTCATTTATTGTTATATATATATGAGGCTTCTATCGACTTACTTGTTGTCTATACAAAATGTGATTGGATTTTATAAATGTCTCAAATGTCTATCTAACACATAATTAACCAATGCATTTGTTAATGTATTTAGACATCTAGGAATGTGTTGATATTCAATGTAATCAAAATGACGTTCCAAGAGGCGAATTCGTAAATATACCCTTAACAACATAGGACTTCAGATAGAATATAAATTACTCAATTGTAGGACCACTAAATGTGAATACAATTGTACAACAAGATGGAGGATTCCAAGTGAAACAACGTCGGTCAATAATTCGATGAATGCACTGTATTCCACGATATTGTTAGTTGCACGACCAAAGAAAACACCATGTAAACTAATCAATTCATCTATAGGTGCATATATTTCCCAAGAAACAGACACTAAGTTTTGAGTACTGTGACTAGCACCATCGGCAAAGCCAAGGTAGGGTAGTGAAGACACCGACATCTGAAAACCAAGCACAGTGCAAGGTAAGCAGCTAAAGGTTGAAACCAAACAAAGAAAAATCACATAAGAGTATTATACACTAAAGTACAAACACTCATGCAAAAATGACTTAAGCATAGTACTTCTTTAAGTAAATCCCATTTCCGAGTTCACTCAAAGGGATTCCATCATAATCAACCAACTCATAAGCTCCCCTTCTCCAACACTCGTTTGACAATATAAGGACCCCGCCACAGGGGCTCGAATTTATCGACCCCTAGTAAATCACGATCTTGCTCGTAAAGAAGAAATAGATCACCTTCAGAAAAACACATGGCTTGACATGCTTGTCATATTGGGATTTAACACATTTCTTATGATTTTAAATAACTAAGGAGGCATTGTGACGGGTTTCATCTAGTTGCATCATATACAAAAGATGTTCCTCTTTAGCAGAGGTGTTAGGGATAAGTTCAACGACTAGTTTCAAAGATGGTATTTCACATTCAATTGACAAGATAGCTTTGATACCATAAACTAACTGGAAAGGTGTAAATCTTGTGGTAGACTTAACAGATGTCTGATGGCCCATAATGCTGAGAACAACATCGTGTGCCAATTTGACTTATGAATTCCTACCATCCGTTGAAGCATAGTAGTGAGAACTTTTTTGATTGCTTCAACCTTGCCATTGGCCTATGAATAATAGGGGGTTGAGTTTCCATGGCGAAGACCCAACTTTTCAGTAAGTTCAAACACCATAAATTTTTGAAAATTACTATCGTGATCAGTAATGATGGATTGAGGGACACCAAACTTAGTAATGATATGATTGAATATCAACAATGCTATAGTTTTCCTGGTGTTATCAAATGTAGGCATCGCCTCGACCCATTTAGTGAAATAATCCACAACTACAATGATGTATCCATGCCCCCCAACCGAGTGAGGGTTACATGTCATGAATTTAATGCCCCATTTGGTGAATGAACCAACATAAAATACAGGATGCAAGGGAGAAGGATGAGATATTATCTTTTTATTATAAGTTTGGAAACCATGACATTTCTAGACGACAGTAATGCAATCCTTAAACAAAGAAGGCCAGAAATAACCTACTCATAAGATCTTTTGGGCAGTGGCGTACCTAGACACATGACTACCATGTTCTCTAAAGTGACAGTCATGCAAATATTTATCCGCTTCATCGTAAGTGAGACACCGTCGAAAAATGGAATCAATATCACAACGGTAAAGGGTATCACCAAGAATGATGTATTGGTGGGCTTGATACTATATATGACGACAATCTATACTAGATATATTAGGTGGAAAGTTTGAGTGTAGAGATAGATAATAATATCTCCATACCATACGTCATCATAACTGATCAGAAAAATGGATTCATCAAGTAAGGAAGCCTTTGCCACATTTTTTATCTCAGTAGAGGGAAGGTCACATATCAATTCGGCAAAAACCAAAGATTTCTTTGACTTAGCATGTTCAAACTCCAAGTCAAACTCCTGGAGAATAACTATCCATTTGGAGTACTTTCCCCCTATAAATTATCGAGTAAGGATATGTTGTATGGATTTGCAATTGAAAATGAAAGTGGTTCTACATAATAAGATATAGTGACGAAAACGTTGGACAACTTGAATAGCTACCAAGGCCAGTTTCTCCACATGTAGGTATTTGGAATCGATATTCATAATACTTTGAATCAAATAGTATATCACATGTTCATCATGTGAATCATCCTCTCAGAATAATACCATAGCAATGGTAGAGTCTGAAGCAACTAAGTAGAGGAAGTAATCTCAGCTATAGTCAGGGGGAAACAATAATGGTGTACGGGTTAAGGCAAGTTTCAAAGCTTCAAAGGATTTGTTTGCAATATCATCCCATACAAACTCGTAACCTTTCTTGAGTATCTGAGTGAGTCCTTTTGTCAATTCAACGTAATTGGGGATGTAACGATGAAAAAAAATTCCCTTCCCTTGCAAACTTTGGAGCTGGCGTAGTGTGGAAGGAGCAGGTATATTAAGAATATCCTCAAACTTCAAGGGGTCTACTCAAATCCCATGTATCAACACGATAAAATCAAGAAGTCTACCAGACTCCACACAAAAAACACATTTGTGTGGGTTCAAACGTATGCAATAATAACGACAACGTATGAAAATGGCCCTTAAATGTGTTGGGTGATCTTGGCAATGCATGGAATGCATCGGGAGATAATCAAGTTAGGGTTGCACAATGTGCTTAATATCATGAAAAGTGTAAGACATAGCAAACTGAAAGGTCGCACTAGCGTTCTTGAGACCAAAGGGTAATTTTCGATAAGCAAAGGTTCCCCGAGGAAAAATAAAAGCAGTCTTGTGTTGATCTACTGGTAAAATATTAATTTGATTATAACTGAAGAAAATGTCCATCAAAGAGAATATTTCACTTCTGGCATAGTCGTCAATGATATGTTCAATGGAAGGGGTAGGATAATTGTCTTTAGGACAAGATTTATTTATATCCCTATAATCTACGCGAACATGGATCATACCTTGTTTCTTATTAACCAGAACAAGATTGGATACCCAATAAGTCAAAGCCACAGGATAGAAAAATCCAACTTTAAGAAGTTTTTCAACTTCAAGCTTGATAGAAACAAATTTATGTGGATGGATTGGGTGAAGTCTTTGTTGAACGGGTTTAGCATCTGCGTATGTCTTAATCTCGTGCACAACAATATCAGGATCAATACTTGGCATTTCTTCGTAACTCTAGGTGAAAACGTCACAAAATTCTTGGAAAAGGGTTTTATAAGTGTGGACCTCATCAGTAGAACATGAGGTCCCGATATGAACATTCTCCATAACTTCGGGTTTAATCGATATTTTAAGAGGAATGGTAGGAAAAATGTTACTCAAGTTCCCTTCATACAAAACACCATGTGTTGACTCAAGAACAAAAGAAATAACAACAATGGTCGAC
This sequence comes from Picea engelmannii, assembly GCA_009831015.1. Taxonomy (NCBI): domain Eukaryota; kingdom Viridiplantae; phylum Streptophyta; class Pinopsida; order Pinales; family Pinaceae; genus Picea; species Picea engelmannii. The sequence goes on along the minus strand of ML844780.1, from coordinate 15,806 downwards.
GAAGTCGAAATCCATTGGTATCTCTCTATGGTATAATGTTCTAGGAAGAGAATGGATCAATGATTCCCATGGAGTATCCTCCATAGACATGACTGACATGATCATCTCATCAGTAGGAAATATCACATGAAACAAATCCAGAGATGAATCACAAAGAGAAGGAGGAGAGGGGGTTGTCGATTGAATAACTTGATAAGTGGATTCGATTAGATATAAAGGCATGCGGTCACCGTAACAGAGATAATCACCAGAGCTAGGTACTACCCATGGGTCATATGACTTAGGGGTTTCATGAAAAATTGTTGAGATCATGTTAATTGAGGAAAAAAAAGGAGGGGGAATATTGGGTGATGGGATTGGAAATGTACCCATCAAAGTTGAATATTTCAAAAGACCTACACTGTCATTCTCATAATAGGGGGGTGTCTTCGAGATAAAAGGCATGTTTCTTGTATGGGAATCGGAATTAAAGAAGTCCAGTTGGTCGACAACAATGACCTTTCCTTGGTGTGGGAAATGTAACACAAGGAAAAGGGTAGACACAACTGCACGCATGGAATATATCCAGCTGTGGCCAAGTAAAAGGTTATAATAAAGAGGTGCATCGAAGACCTCAACCTTGACATTGACCGACTTACCTTCCAACGTAATAGACAACGAGGGAAGAACACCGTAAGGTTTGAAACATGTACCATTGAAGGCCTTAAGTGTATTATGTGATTCAGTGAGGGTAGGAGAGCCAATAGATTTCCAACAAGTAACTAACATAACGCAAGTTGAGGCTCCTTTATCAATAATGGTACTGCAAATATTCTTGTTTTCAACAACAACTTGGATCTGAAACACTAACTGTGGAGGAAGCCTTGGAATGTGATCTTCCAAGTAAAAGATTATTAAATTAGTATCAGTAGGATAAATTCCACCAATAGCCTTTAAAAATTCCTTCTGTTGAGTAGGACAACTTTGAAGGACTTCGAGAGCTGACATCGCAGAGGGTGCTTGTGCAAAGTTTTCTACAATACTATATTTTTGGGCAGCACATGCGTGAGGATTAAACACAGACTTTTGAACAACGCCCTTGGGAGGAGGGCGAAGAAATGTAGCAAGACCCAGTATTTAGCGATGAAGAGGAACATTTGGAGGTGAATTTGGGGGAGAAGGTTGCACCAACAAAGGTGTTATATCATCAACTTTCTCTTTTGACGGGAATAATCTCTAGCTCGAGTTGCGACTACAATTTCGTTCTTTTTAGATTCACCAGTACACATAAGGACATAAGAGGAGGTATAAGGAGAAGCTTCGTCATGAATGACCCGTTGGGCCTGCTACTGAGAAGGGAAAGGTTGTGAAAGAACGACAGGTGTAGGAGGTTTTATGTTCCCTTGGAGGAACTTAGTAACCTCAACACGTCATGGAAAATCTTTCGTGTAATGATCGTCACCATAAATAAGGCAAGGGTAATGATGTTTACATCTATATTCTTCATCAATGAGTTGCATTTTGGCTTTGTGAGATTGTTGATTGTTATTTTTTTCCTCCTTATTCTTACCCTTCTCTTTCTTTTTATTTTGATTCCTCCCAGTAGGTGTGGATTGACCCGAATTAACTTCAGAAGTCTCACTAGTGGAAGGAATAGGAGTAGAAGCATTATGTACATTAGAAGAAGCAGATTTGGGATTGGTTTTACTGGCATGTGCAGAATGAGTCTCAGCACAAAAGGTGCCAATCACACCATCATCAGCATGATAAATTGCGGGAGGTGTTGGGGTAGGATTCGTGGAAGGACGAGTAGCATCAGGGATCAAATCGTAAAGTGTTCCTGTTTGCGAATAAATGAGATCTATATACTGAGCACGACTAATCACCTGCTCTTCAGTGACAACACCACCCATGGAAACATCACGAGAAATAGTTCCATTGAGTGATTTGGTGATCCACTCAGCCAATAGTTGGTCAGAAAGAGGAACTTTGATCAAACGTCTTCTCCTCCTCCACTCATGAATGTGATCAGAAATATGAGTGGACGAGGATTGTTTAAAAGAACTCAAAATTTTGGTTCCTATATCGTATCGAATTGGCAACTGGTAATGTGTTCAAAAGGCCATGGCTAGGGTGTTAAAGTCATTAAATAATCCTCGTGGTAACTCAATGTACCATTTTGTTGCCAAAACTGTGAGAGTTCATTGAAAAAGTCATAATCTTATGGAATCATCCATCAATGAGTTGGACGAACACCAAATATGGAAATTCATAACATGATTATTCGGTTCTTCGAAAGCTCGACCATCAAACTTAGGAATTTCATATGGTAACTTGGCCGATATGACAGGCCAATAGGTAGAATGTAAAATAGGATCATTCAAAATCCTAGACAAATCAGGCAAATCCAAAGTGTCCAAAAAAGGAAACTATCTATTTACTTGAGGAAATGGGTAGTTTTGAGGGGGAAGTCTCGTAGGTATACCAGTAGGACCATAAGTAGTCTACAGATAATTAGACAGTCCTGACAGATTCAGTTGTGGAGGATTTTGAGGTAGATAGCCCACATGGTTGGGTTGCTTAGGTATGTTCCCTTGGAAAGGAACATTAGATTGAAAATTTTCACCCCAAGTGGGATTCAAATAACTTGGATACAGTTGAACAAGGTTAGGGGGTACAAAAAAAATAACTTGAGGATGTTTCCCCCAAATGGTTGCAGGTTTCCTTGGAAAGGAAGATTCCAAGGTTGATATTGTAACACAGGTACATGTCCATAAATTGGGTTACAGAATACAACTTGAGGTTGTCCCCCAGCTTGAGGTTGACTTCCAACTAGAATATGAAAGCCAGAAATGACAGAAAGACTGGTGCCCCCAACTAGATTGGGGCCACTAGGGCCAGAATGATTAGATCCTCCTAACAAATGTGGAGGAGGAACGTAAGGCCCTTCGGAGAGAACCTAGGCAGGTGGAGGAATAAACTGACTAGCAGCATTATACCTAGGAGGAACAAAGAGGCCAGACCCTCTGGATGGATTTTGGGTAGGGATAGAAATGGAAGCATTTAAAGTGTTATACCTAGGGGGAAGTTATGGATTTAGTCTAACCAGAAGTGGTGTTCCAATAGGAGCTTGAGTGACAACCACATTTCCAGTAGAAACATTCATAGATCGTGGGACCATAATAGAATGGGCCATTTGGAGAGGAAGGATTGAGTGAGAACCAACCAACAATTGGTATGAAATGACAGTGACACTACTGGTAGTACTAGTAAAATGGTATAAGGTACCGTATAGGTAACATACGTCTCGGGAATTTGTGATGTTGTAGGTTGATCAGGACTCGCTCCTAGGTTACCGTAAACATCACGTACTATCAAAGGGACATAACTAGGATTAAGAACTCCAACAGTGTGATCTAGGGTTCTAAATGATTCACTTGGAAACAGTGGATCATCTACTCTGGACCCTGCGTTACATCTAGTAGGTACTCCAGTATTCTCAACAACAACAATTTCTCTCGATCAATTCATTTGGAGAAAATGTGCGTCTTGTCTAATACTCAGTAACAGAATTGGGGGAAGTTGAAAAGCCTCTAAGGAATCCAAAACAATTTGAAATCCTTCCAAATATTGTGTTCTCCCAACCTCAGAAGCTACTTCGTTATTGATTACTCCCTTAGGAGATCCTTCTTGTGAGTTAGGAATAAAAGGGAGGTAACCTTTCGGATCTTTCGAGGGTATCCCTTGCATCCTACGTGAACAACGAAGGCTGATGTTGGTTGAGCCAAGTAAAGAACGAAAGAAATATATGGCCAACTAGAAAAAAAAAACAACACTCACTAATAAAATATAGGAATCAAACCAAGCAAGCAAATCTTCTTATTTTGAAGTCACTAGTTGGTAATGAAATCTAACGTTGCGATATCAATACATGAAGGAGATAGGATAAATCATGTGAAAAAGTTATGTTGACGACCTCCTTAATGGACTTACACCCTAGTGTAAGCTCCCACACATAATCATGGGTATACCCTCTAAGGATCCCGAGTGATTTTGGCCAACGTCGATTTCAGGTACCGTGAAGAATTTCCCCTCCACAGTCACCTCGTGTAAATACCCTAAAGAGATAGGCTACTAAGGTTACCAACTACAATAGTGATTCTTGGGGAAACAATTGACAGTCTGATCCACTCGCAAAGGCATGGTATCTGGCTTGAAATAAACTCGAGAGGCTCCCACACATAATCGTGGGTATACCTCCAAGTGACCCCTAATAATACACACAATATCTACCCCAAGACCGACAAAGAAGGTTGACTAAATCTGCCAATCCCAATGCGACCTCGTGATTGACCCTTGTGTTGGAATGTTTTCCCAGGATAAAATATAGCAATTGGATTTGAACTCTCCCTATCACAAGATACTGTTGTGTGTTTTTATGCTTTGGAGAGTGTTCCTTAAAACCTATTCCAAAGCGCTATCCTAGCTAATGTTGGTGAAAAGAATCCTTAGAAAATAAAAGTTTCTAATAAATTTTAAATTTACGTTTTATTTTAGAGGCTATTGTTTACTCAAAAGGGAGATGAAAATGAAATTGTTGATGTTGTGACCTTGACCCAATAAAATGAGAAAAGAAATGAATGTGTAGTTTTTCAATTCAATGAAATCTAATTATAGTAGGGATAAGGTATTCATTTTTAAGTACAAAATGCTACGAATTGCAATTTCTTAATTTCGAATGAACACAATTCTAAATAATCTTGAACTACAAAATTTTCCAATTCCTCTCTTTAACAAATATTTTGAATGTAAAAATTTTCTTATGAAAGATTACTAAAAAGAATAAATGAATTCGGTTCTTCCTTTTCAAAAAAAAATCAGAGATGTGATGACGAAAGGAAAATGTAATTCAATAAAATCAAGACATTCTCAACACAATTCCCAAATCAAACTTGTAATATAGACAAAAATTGAAAACAACAAGAAAACCTTTTGCCATATGCAAGAAAAAAGTGTTTCTTAATAAAAAATAAATCTGTAAAGTAAAATCAATCCAAAACTTGAAACAAACCAAAGAACCTTTGTCAAACAAGCACCCAGATTAATATCTGAGATTATATCCTTGTGACAATGATAAAAAACAAAAACTTGCAAAATGCAAAGAAAGACTTTCAATCATTGAAAACCAATCACATGCAAGCTTTAAACTCATGAATCAATCAAACGTTGGAATCAGAAGTCCACCCCAGGAAACTAAGGCAATTTTGGGTGAAAAGAGACAAATTGACTCAATCCAAAAAAATTTATAGGTGTCGTCATAGGCTGGGTATGGGACACAGTGCGACGAGCAAAGGTCGTCGCAAGCTACTAACAGTGCACAAGGTCATCGCACTGGATTGGTCAAGTAGGATGTGACATCTAAGGGTCGTCACAGGCTGCCAATATGGTGCAGTGCAACGATCTCTATAAATGAGGAAAAAATGGGATAAAGACAACAAATCTAATTGAACTTCCAGACCCAGGGAGTTCAGATGGATCACCCACAGAATCAGAGAGTGAATTTAATCAGAAGAAGGTAGGCTAAAAGAAAATGGGAAGAAAAAATCAAAAGGAAGTCGTATCCCCAGTATGGTCACCAATTTTTTTATGGGATTAATCGGTAAATGTAGACATAAACAAATCTCCCTAAATCCACCCAGATCTAGAACAAAACATAACATAATATGATGCTTTTCCTAAGCTCTAACTATTGAGTTTACTAGTTAACAAGAGACAAACAACATACCGTTTAAATGTCATTTCCTCTTTCCATTTCCATCCTAGCTCCACTCCGGTGCTCCTATGATATTGAATCTGCAAGGGAACACAAGCCAACCAAAGTGAAAGCAATCCAATATACTCAACAAGAAACTATGTATGTGATCAAGGAATCATACAATAAAACAAGACAAGTTTTATGGGAAAGACACATATCACTGTATCATATTAAAATGAAAGTTGAGATTACAACCAAAGCCTTGATGTCACAAGGTCCCCTTTCAATGGCCCTTTTCTCCAACACACACACTTTCTCCAACCTTGAATGAAGAATATCCACAATGACTTGATGAACTGAAATGAAGCTCTCAAGTATGATCTGAAGTAGAATTTCACATCCAATTCTTAGCCTATTCAACCTTAGTCTTTTCCATGAGAGATACCCCTTTATATAGTGTGAAAGATATATGGGTGAGGAGATTAGGATGATCCCACCAAATTAAAGAATTGAGTAATATCCAAACCGTTCGGAGGCCACCTCATCTTCTAGTAGATCCCCTTCTACAACATTCGTGAAAATTGACCTTTTTTTAGATTTTTGGCATCGTCGCATCCTAGGTGTAGTGCAGCCTGTGGAGATGTCACAACACATCTTTAGAGAAAGGGGTGATGATCAGGCATTGTTGCACCCTATGTATAGTTCAGCCTGCGACGACCTTCCTTAATAGGGTTTTTGAGAAGAGAAAGCCAGTCACTTTCCTCAGGGAGAAAGACTCTTTTTGGGAACATGAATACATGTTATCAATGGATCACTGGGGTGACCAAAATAATGTGTAACACCGTCCACTTTCCAAAGCCTCATGAATCATGTCTTTTGTCCTTTTCTTCGTCATTTTGTCTTAGTTTTATTTGATGATATCCTCATCTATAGTAAAATATGGAAAACCCATCTTTCTCATGTGGATTGAGTTCTACATCTACTCTCTCAACACCAACTCTTCCTCAAACAATCTAAATGTTCTTTGGGAGCCTCGAAATCCGAGTACTTGGGTTATATTGTTGGCAAGGAAGGTGTCATGGTGGATCCTAAGAATATTGATTCTATGCAGGATTGGCCTCACCCAAAGACTCTCAGAAGCTTGCATTCTTTTTTTTGGTTTAAGAGGATATTATCACAAGTTTGTTAAGAATTATGGAAAGATTGTGACACCTCTAACTACTCTCCTTAAAAAGAATTCTTTCACTTGGACTTCCGCAGATGATCAACCCTTTCAAGCCTTGAAGGTGGATATGTACACCAATTCGATCCTGGATCTTCCTGATTTCACAAAGACCTTTGTCCTGGAATGTGATTCTTTTGAGAGAGGAATTGGAGTAGTCCTTGTGCAATATGGTTGGCCTTTAGCCTTTACCAGCAAACAACTATCAGAATGAAATTTGGGCCAATCAATCTATGAAAATTAAATGTTGGCTATTATGCATATAGTAGATCTTTGGCGCCCTTATCCATTGGGGAAGTGCTTCCAAATTAATATAGATCATCAAAGCCTCAAGTATTTTTTGGAGCAACGCCCTTCCTCCCCAGAGGAACAAAAATGGGTGACTAATCTCTTTGGATATGATTATGAGATCATTTACAAGAAAGGAAAAGACAATGTGGTTGTTGTTTCTCTTTCAAGAAAATATGAAGATGAAGAGTTCATTTTTTCCCTCTCCTTCATTTTACCAGATTGGCTCGAAGTTGTTCGCCAGGAATGGCTACAAGATCCAAAAATTTTGCATCTGATCCAACAATTGCATGCCAATTATTGAGTTTCCCTAGGGTACTCTTGGCACAATGATGAGCTTGGATACAAAGGCCATTTATATTTAAGTAAACAGTCACAACTTAAATCCACGGTACTTTCTGAGCTTCATGCTACACTCATAGCTGGACACTCAGGGTTTACCAAAACCTATGATAGGGTCAAACATTCTTTTTTTTTGGATGGTATGAAACACGACATTCACACTTTTGTGGCAGTCTGTGATGTTTTTCAATGCAACAAGGGTGAAAAATTCAAAGCTCCTAGAACACTACAACCACTTCCGATTCTACTTGTTATTTAGAGGGATATCTCTATGGATTTTATTATGGGATTACCTAAATCGGGAAATAAGTCAGTCATCATGGTGGTTGTTGATCGTCTTTCCAAGTATGATAATTTTTGTGCTCTTCAATGCTCATTTACCACCTCCACTGTGGCTCAAATTTTCATGGATCATGTCTTCAAGCTTCATGGCATGTCTCATTTTATTGTTTTTGATCGAGATCCCACTTTCAAAGGAAATTTTTGGCAAGAACTGTTTAGGCTACGGGGCATCCAATTGCATCTCAGCATAGATTATCATCCCCAGACTGATGGTCAAACAAAATTTGTCAACAAGTGTTTGGAAACATTTTTGAAGTGTTTTGCATATGAAAGGAAAAATCTGTGAGCTCAATGGTTACCACTAGCTGAATGGTTCTACAACACTTCTTACCATACAACTACCCCCATGACTCCTTTTGAAGCAGTATATGGCCAAAATCCACCTTCAGTTCTCTTATACCTTCCAGGTGTCTCGAAGGTCTAGGAGGTTGACCAAATGCTTACCATTACGAGAGGCTATTCTTCGTACCCTCAAAGAGAATTTGGTCATGGCCCAAAATAACATGAATAAACAGGAAAATCAAGGTCCCTTTGAACGTCAATTTGTTGAAGGAGACCATGTGCTTCTTCGACTGCAACCTTATAAGAAAACTTCACTCAAGGCCAACCATTGTCATAAACTGGCACCCAAATTTTATGGTCCTTATACCTTTCTCAAGCATATGGGATAGGTGGCCAACAATTAGCTTTGCCCAGTCATTCTAAGTTCCATCCTATTTTTCATGTCTCCGGCTTAAAGAAGGTGATTGGAACTAAGTGCTAAAATCAAACCATCCTTCCCGATTTGGATGAAGAAGGCTCCATCTGGTTGTATCCACAATCAATTTTGGACCAACATGAACGTCGTCTTCATCAATGCACCATCAAGGAAGTGTTATTCTAGTGGAAAGATACAACTCTAATAAATGCCACTTGGGAACCAACTACCATTCTGCAACAATTTACTCATCTCAAACCTTGAGGACACAATTGTTTTTAAGGGGGAGGGAATGTTAGGGACCTAACCTCCCTAACCCCTCATGTAGTTAGAATAATATATTTCTATGTAATAAAGGCCAATATTAATAAGGACTAGCAATACTAAAGAATATGTCAAATGTAAGAAGACCTAATAGAATCTTCCGCTTCTAGAAGGATCTTCCTCTAGATTGTTCTTTTGGATAGATAGATTTAGTATAAATAGGAGTAGAGGGTATCATAGTTTTTGTCTTAGATATTATTGTAATAGAGATCTTCTCTGTTGGAGGTTTCCCCCTCAAAGAGGCAAGTGAACATTGCTACCATTAATAAAGATGCTCTTTCTAGTGTTGTTCTGATATTATTTTGATATTGATCTTGTTACATTACTATTGTTCTTCCATTTCTTGCTAAATATTTCTGTTATGCATACTATATTATATATAGATATTACAGATATTGAGAGCCTAGAGATCTAGTCCTACAATAGTGTGAATCACGGGTTTACACGATCTTCATAGAGTATCTAGCGGTCAAATGATGACCATAGAGATGGTTTTGGTGGGCCTCTGTTATAGATGGGATTAGATGTTACTCACATCTATGTGTAGGAAATTGAATTCCTATAGGAAAGTGAGTAAAGGAATACTTTTATTTTGGACCCTTGATATTCTCATTCTTCTTTGAGAATATTCTGACCATTTTTCCACATAACCTCATTCAATTAGTGTGACCTTGAAAACCATGAATGCAACAATGGGGAGAGTTAATGACATGGGGAGGAGGGGGAATAGTAGGAAGTGTATTCAAGGATGAATTATTTCCCCATTGGGACCGACTTCTACTAGAGATCAAGGACTTCCCATTGAAGGGGATGGATTATAACTCCTCCGACTAGGATGCCAAGCATGGGGACCTAAAGTTGAGTGATTGTGTGTTTCAACTATGTTTACATGCTTTCATAGATGATAACTATAGTGGTGCATTTGTTCATTGATATGATACATGTGATATTGATGCTCCTCTTATGTATATGTATGTAGATGTGGCACCAGTGAGGGTGGTTAGACATCAACGATGTTGAGGTTGTTGAGGTTACATAGAAGCAAGATATCCTATAACTATTACATTATGGTAGAAGAAGGATCCATAGTATGTGCGCTCTCACATTTTGGATGAATAACATGATTGATTTGATGGGATTTTGGAGGGGGTCTCAAATCAAGAATGTCAAAACCTAGATGAGGTTCTCCTTGATGTTTTTTTTGGGTAGCACTAAAGTAGTGACCTGTCATGTGAAGAGATGCCATGGTTGGCCTAGTAGTATGGGACCTCACTCACGAGATGAAAAGTTCTACTTATTTCTTGAAACCCCCATCCAATGAGAATGCGGATGATCTTTAGGATTTTATCCATATGGATTAAATTTTTCTACACTCAATATTATGGTGCTTCTATTTTTGTACACTCAATATTATGGACATGTACCATTATTTTAATAGAGCTTGATTTTGATTTTGATGCAAACACATATATTTTTTTGATTATGTATATACATCGTTGTTATGATTGAAGCATGCACCTATGAATGGAAATGTAAATGTTATTTTCCATTTTATTTATATATTTTTATGATTGTATGGTATCATGTTATGTATATGCAATGGTTGCTTTCACTATAATGAATGTAATAAATGCCAATATAGAATGTAATTTTCAATATAATTTATAAATTTATTGAGATTCCTCGTAACATTAATCAATGTAATGGTATTAAATTGTCTAACCAACTTTCTAACTCGTACATACTTTTTAAAAAGATAAGGATCATGGACCCTATAACAATGGTTTAACTATGCAACAAGAATATGAGAATCAAGATGAACATGAAGGAGATGAATGTGCAACTGGAGGGCATCAACAATCAAGCTAATCGTGGCATCATATTCAACATGATCATTGGTAGTAGGTCCAAGATAAATACTACTATAATGAAAAAATGTATTCAAAGGTGAGTAAATGGCCCAAGTTTCCAAGGTAAAATTCTAAGTGTAGCAACATGTGCCATCTGTGAAACTAATATAAAACAAATATTGAGTATCCATTTGAAAAGGTAACAAAATAAAACCATAAGGAACTTAAATAAAAAATGTTGTGAAAACAAATTAAGTAAAAGAAACAATATATCCAAGGGGAAATGATTAATTTTGACAAGCCTAAGGTTAGAATTTCTTAAAGTATAACCCATTGCACGGATTTTTGAGAAGCTCACCATCAAGATCTATAAGAAAAAATGTCCCATTTCCTAAAAACGATTTGATGACATAATGAACCTTCCAAAAGGATTCAAAATTCATGTGACCTAGCGTATCATGTGCTTGGTCTTGGTCATAGACAAAGACTATATCACCTTTGTGAAATGAAAAAGAATGGATATAGTGGTCGTACTGGATATTTTTTTTCATAGTATCATTGTTATACAATGTGACAACAATGTTCATCTTCCTTTTCCAATGTAACACGTTTATTTTATAATAAAGTGGTGTTTGGTAAAACATTGATGGACAAATGGAGGGATGGGATCTTACATTCAGTGGGTAAAATTTCCTTTATGCCATAGTTGAGATGAAAAGGTGTAAATCCTATTGCACTCTTAATATTTGTCCTATAGGCACACAAAATGAGGAATAGAATATGGTGCCAATTAGATTGTCCTTATCAACATTTTTTTGAGAATGGTTTTGAGGATTTTATTGATAGTCTCAACTTGGAAATTACCCTATGTACAATTAGTATGTTGATGAAAATTTGTGAATGGTAAACAAAATGTGTTTTTAACTCACATATCGTATCTTCCAAATGTTTACCTTGGTTCAAGAACACTTCTTTTGGGACAATGAATGGAGTAATAAAATTGTTAAAAAAGAAGCAAGTTGTCATGGTTGCATTGTTATGTCATGGTTGCATTGTTATTGAATGTCGACATGTAGTCATCCCATTAAGTGAAATAATTGAAAGCAACAACAAGATAATGGTAGAAACCTATGGGTGTTGGGAAACACTACATAAGATCAATCCCCCACTTGTAGAATGGATTAGTGTTGATTATGAGATGAAGTGGAGTTGGAGTATCTCATGCTTCGTGAGTCTACATTTGATAATTGGAACATTGTTTGGCTACTTGGATGGAATTAGAAAATAAATAAGGCCAAAAATATCTTACCCGAATAATCTCTTGGGTAGTATCCATTCCAAAGTGATGACCACCACAAGTACCACTATGAAATTCATTTAAGATCCATTTGAACCTCAACAAGGGTGAGACAATGATGAAAAATAGTATCAAATACTTACGTATATATTACATAACCATTGAGGAGATATGGAGGATCTTGATGTCAAATATGATGTTGATCATCATGTGAAATATGAGAACCATTTTTTTTGGGTGCATAGGTAAACTAATATGTTGTTGTACAAAAGATTGTCCAATGATATGAAAAAAAATGTTCTTTTGGAATACCACAATTGAGGGGAGAGTCAGATACACCTATTGGTAGGTCATAGATAAAATCATTTGAAGCCAAGCCTTTCTTACTCTTAGGCGTGGAAAATTCAAAATCGAATTCATGGAGGATCATAATCCAACAAGAAAAAATATCATTGATGACTCACAAACGAAATAGTTATTGCACAGTATTTGAATTTGAAATGAACTTTGTTTTTCATAAAAGAATATAATGACACAACTTTTGGATAAAAAAGACAATGAATATGGCTAATTTTTCATCATGATTGTAGAAGAACAATGGTCCCGATAGGTTCTTGCTAATGTACTAGATGACATTTCTAGTACAATCCTCTCTTTCCTAGAATAACACATCACACCCAAGAAATGGTGACATGAATATTTAAAGGATATAATCCTTGTGAAAGTTAGGTGATATTACTACAGGAGAATATGTAAGAAAACACTTTAATGCTTCAAAGGATTGTTGAGCACAATCATCCCATACAAATGGTATACTCGAACACAACAAATGAAAAAACCCATGAGAACACGCATCACAATTAGAAACAAGCCATGGAAAAAAATTTACTTGCCTTGAAAACTTTGTAGTTGGCATAGACTCTTTGATTGATTTATAAACTACTGCAGATATTCCACTAGAATAGTTCATCCCAACATATCTTGCAATATTATGTAATCTTTTATTATGCAAGTTATTTCCTTAGATGTCACATTTATTATTACTATCTTAGTGCCCAAATTTATGTAAATAACTTAAATCCAAAAATCAAAGAGAAAGAAAATGAAAACACCATTCACACAATCAACACAAGATGTAACATGGGAAACACAAAATGGGATAAAACCTCACTAGAAGGTGAAAACTATGCTTTTCTCTGTTTTCTTTCTTTATGAAATGCAAGTACAAAGAAAGGGGGCACTCACTATGAAGTTTCCTTTGACATTGTGGTCTAAATGGATACTACAAAATCTTGTACATGTTCTATTATGCTCTAAAATCTCATTCCTATATGCTCTTCTTATAACAAACCCCAACTAAACTGAGGATCTTTACTACGTGGAAAACACATAAAAGCCAACTATTCTCTACTAACTAATTTCCTGTAACTTACCAACCATGAATTACACACAGATTTAACTATTTTCTGATATAATAATTAAATGCATCTACAACATGCTAAAAACTACATGAATGAAATTTAAATAACTCAGCACAATAACATATAAATCACTCTCAAACACATATTTAATACACAACAATTGAACTCGTATTGCAACACATAAATAAGACAAAACACTTATCTTTTAAAAACAATTGTGCAACCAACTGCTTCAGATGCACATTCCACCGAACCATAGACTTTGTGTTCCAAATATCAACAAAAACTCACCCCCTTGGACCCCTCTTAGACATTCTCTTAGAACTTCCCCTCTCTCGTGGATTAATTCATTCTTTGTCTCTGTCCATGTCCCCCAACAACTAGCATCACATTTTATTATTAAAATTCATAAATACAATTCACATATATACAATGCATGGTCATGACTACACATTATATCTACATTAAGCATTAATTAAACCAGGGATTATAGTGGGGACATTATACTTCTCAACTACGGAGCAAGTACAATGTTAAAAGAATGGCACCCCTTCTCTTCCTAGTGGCCCAGTATTTAACATAGCTTGATAGTCATCTAGGGTTAGGGTTAGGTTTTTTGCATGCTTCAACCCTCAATTAATGTTAGGGTCTCAAACCCTCTAGAATATTTTCGAAAGTCCACATGTTATTAGCCCCACATGTGCGAGTAATGGTGTCTAACATGGCATCCACTCAGTACCATGGTGGTCAACAAGTTATATCAACTTGCAAGAGGCATAACTTCTGCATATAAAATCCTATTGAGGTGATTTTCACATTTTTCAAAAGCTCTCAATGTGTATAAAAAAATTAACATAATTATTGACTCGATGAGAAACCTCAACAATTATCATTTTTTTATAGGATGCATTTATTGGTTGTTTTTACACTTGTTTCAAAAAGTTGTGTTACTAGTAGCACCATTTTTTTTCAGGATTAAAATTACCACCTGTTGCAACCATGGTGTTAACAAACTCATAATATTGCCAACAAAATACTTAAAATCAACACTCAAATTGAAAAGTGGCACTGATAGCGTCACCATTTTTTTCCCAAGGTGAAAATTGTAACTACTTTAGAACTATGGACTTAACAACTAGTATTGTTGCAACCAAAATCTTAAAATAAACCTGTAAATCAAAAGGTGGTGCTCCAAGTAGAAGTACCTTTTTTTTGGGGGGGGGCTAGGGGGATAAAATTACAACATTTTTGAAATCACTCCATTGAGAATTGGTATCCTTGCAACCAAAATATTAAAATTAACCCTTGAATTGAAAAGAGGTTTGATTAGTAGCACCACCATTTTTTAGGGCATACAATTACAATATTTTTGAAATGGTGGCCTAAAAACCCTAAACTATTGCACTTGAAATTAGAAAAAAGAAAAAACATTGAAAAAATAGGGAAAACAAATAAAAACAAAAGGGAGAAAAAAGAAAAAAAAAATAGCATAAAAGAAACCCAAAACAGGAAAAAACAAGGTTTACAAATAAATTTAAAAATATTACATTTTAGAATAAAAAAAGAAAAAAAAAACATTTAAATTGAAAAAACACGGAGAAAGAAAAGAGAAAAAGAAAAAAATGCACTTCAAACAAATTAAAAATAAATAAATTAAAAACACTTTAAAAAAATATAAAACAAATAATTAAAAAAGAGAAAAATACAAAAGGACACAAACCAAATAAAAGAACTTTAAAAACACACACATACACAATAACAACAAAAACAAATGTTTAAGAAAAAATATAAAAGAAAATAATTTAAAAAAAATACGTACATACACACAAGTCCACTCGAAATTCACACCCTTATTTTGCAAAGAAGTGATTGGATGTGCAATCCTTGAAAAGCCTTCAATAAATGTTATGTAATAACTTGCAAGTCCCATGAATTATATCACCTCTAAGACACTCTTTGGTGTTGGCCATCCTCTAATGACTTCTATCTTATCAGGGTCCACTGCTATCCCTTCCTTTGAAATAATATGACCCAAATAATGTATCTTCCTCTAATAAAATGAGCACTTACTCATCTTGGCATACAGTTGATGCTCCCTCAACACTTGTATCACCATACTCAAGTGCTTATCATGCTCTTATATATTCTTAGAGTAGATAAGTATGTCATCCAAGAAGACAATGACAAACTTATCCAAGTAATTTCTAAAAATTCCATTCATCAAACACATGAAGACAGTTGGAGCATTTGAAAACCCAAATGGCACCACTGTAAACTCACAATGGACAT
>ML844778.1:0-18775 GCA_009831015.1 Picea engelmannii | reverse complement strand
GCTTGTCCTCTGCGGGTTATGTCATAGTTCTCCTGTAGGTGAATGACCAGTTTACTTTCTGTTTGGTTTATGGATTTATTGAATTCTCTTGCCAAGTAAGCCAAGCCCTGGGGTTCACCTTCCTCACCTGAACCCTCCATTTCAGCCTTTGTTTCACTTGCCTGTTTCTTCTTTCTGCCCATGTATATACCACTGTATCGATGCATGCGCTAATCCTCACAGGATGAGAAGATCAGAGCTCTGATACCACTGTAATGATCCCAAGCCAATTTTTTGCTTGAAACCACTAACTACCACTGATGTGTTTATTGATTATTTGATGTGCAGGTGGCTATTGATGTTTTGGCCTTAGGGTTTGTTTAAGTTATTCAGACCAGGTTCATATAAGATCTACTCAATACATGCAAGATCACAACAATACTCAAGATATGGAAAACAAAAGCATAGATCTGACCTTTATTATGAAAAGCATGAACCTGATACAATATAGAGCAGATCTGGAATAGTCCTCAGATGGCTCCAATAGATAAATGATATGAGCTACTACAAAATGCTCCCGACAATACAAAATAAGCCTCTAAAGGCTGAATACAATGTGAATACCCAAGGTGCCAACAACAAGTGAACGCCCAACCCCCCTAGGCTGCTGGTACGTCCTGATGGATGATAAGGGACCAATATTTCGGCCCAGCTGAAGGAGATGCCCAAAACGTGCCAAACTCCACCAAAATGTAGATCGGGACCAGGGAAACCCCTCCCGGAAGTCTGAAGCTCAAATACTCAATCCTCCTCCTCCAATGGCTGAAACCCTAATACAATCTGCGCCCTCCTGAAGCCCTGAATAGCTCAATAATTCGTTCTGAATGAAGGACACCTCCAAAACCTTTGAAACTCTAGGATGATAGATCGGGCTGTGATAACCCCTTAGGAGAAGTTTCAGGCCCAGATTCTAGGTAGAACTCCCTAGATCTGAGAAATACTGAATCACAAGACGTCCTCCTTGCCTCAAGGCTGTCGCAATCTGTAACTGAAGATCTGATGGTGATAACTCTTCAAGAAAACCCCCAAAATGTTGGTCAAGGACTTGCAAATAGAACCCAAATGCCGGAATGCCCCCAAGCTCTCCTGATTGGCTGGATCGAACTCTTCTTCAAGATATGGGCTCTTATGGAAGTCGCACCACTTCCCAGTGTCTTTCTTTGTCTTTCCGGTGTCCTTCTATGCTTGCGGCTTGGACTGGTTGTCTTGATACTGTCCATCTTTTCTCTGTCCTTTGTTTTGTGGGTTGGGGCTGCCCTTTCCTGGATTTTGTTGTGAGGGGTTCCCAGGCCCGAATAGCCGTGTCTTTTGTTTGAGCTTTTGCTCGATTTTGACGGCATATCTGTAGGCCGTGCCCAAGGATGAGATGTCCAGAAATTCCATTTCGGTCTGGATGTATATATGTAGAGCACCACGATACTTGAGCACCAGATGTCGCTCTGAATCTTTGATACCCAGCTTGGTGTGCAAGGTATGGAAGATATTTGTGAAATTTGGCACTGCTTTGTCTCTTTCTTGCCGCAGTGTGGTCCATTTGGTATATAGGTCGTCATAACTTTCGACAGGGTAGTATTGTTCCTTAATAGCATCCCTGAAGGATTCCCAGGTGGCCGTGACTTAAAATAATGAGGGTTTGTCTGTTTCCTTTTGCTCACAAAACGTTTCCCACCAATCTTTGACATGGGGAACGGCTTTGAGGAGTGCAAAAGTAATCTTTTCTCTATTCGAAAAGTTATGGACAGAAAAATACCCCTCTAGTAGATTCAACCACTTGTCTACAGCATCTGCGTCTATCTAACCTTCAAATATAGGAATATCGAAGTTTATTTGTATCTTGAAGGGGGCGGCGCCTCTGTTTGAAGAAGATGCGTTGCCTATTGGTAGCCGCCGAAGGATTTGCTCGAAACTATCCATCATCTCGTTCCTCTGTTGCGTGAGGGCTTCCTCAATCAACAGTTTGAAAGGATCTCCTGTCCCGTCATCTTTCTTTTCTCCTGCCATGAGAGGTCGCTTGGGCGTGCGAGAGTTTTTGTCCTCAAGAGAAACAAGCTTGAAACCCAAGTCTTTGTACTCTGACCTCGTTGGGGACATGCATTAAGACGACAAGGAGCAGACCGCTCTGATACCACTGATCCGGATTTTATGAGCAAAACGAAATGAATATAGATTATTAACATGCGCTTAACACAAAATAACAGAGATACAGTAAAACTGGTTTTCTATTCAATAAAGAAATAAGCTGGAAACTGTAAAATGCAGCGGAAATAAGCTTGCTGGAATGGTGGTGGCTTATCTCTGAGAAGAGATGTGACGGCTGCGCTCATTCGCAAGAAGATGATTACAATGAGGCTCTGAAGGCCTTTTTACAATAAACAAGAATGCCAAAAAACCCTAGACATCCAAAAACCTAACCCTAGGAGATGAAGTGCCAAAAGTCATGTGGGCCCCGTTTGGGTAAGTCAGTACATCAACTCTCCGGGGTCGTAAATTTTGCATACGATCTCTGTTTTAGGTGTATGATAGCCCATTGGAAAGATCTATCCGAGGACTACAACAGTTGCACAAAATTTCATGATTATATTTTGTAACTGCAACATACCCCCAAAAACGTCGTTTAGGGCCTCAAAACGGCTCCGGAAGTTCAGGACCCGACAAACTGCTAAAAATAGTAAATTATTAAAATTGCTAGAAAGTTGTTTTGCGCCAGCTGAAAAAGGTGGGTGGCCACCGATATCCACTTGGATCAGTTACCCTCCTACAGTGACAAGATACAATATGATAACCCCAAGAATTTAGAGGAAGCCATTGGGAGAGCAAAGCATCTTTATGAGTAGAGCAGAGGAAGGTCAATTTTCCAAAAAGCTTGGAATGACAAGATGAAGGGTAAAAGGGATCAAAGGAAGAAAGGTTTTAAGCCACCCCTTTTCAAGAACAACTCCCAAGCAAATCAATAAGGACAATCAACCCAAAATTAGCACAAGACTGCAGATTCATTTGGGAAAAGGCCAAGGCAATAGCTTGTACAATGTTGGAGATGTGAGAGAAATCACTTATATAGGGACTGCCCTCATAAAGGAGAAAGAATGAGGTCTGTCCACAACATTTAGTAGGCTAAAACAGTTGAAGACATGGGAGGAAACATGCCAAGGATTTATGTAGCCTTGGACAACAAGCAAGCAGAGTATCAACCCCCATGATTGAAGTGGAAGGTAAGATTGATAACCATCCCATAACAATTTTAATTGATTCTGGAGCTAGCCATAGTTACATAAACTCTAACATCGTTGAAAGATTTCGCTTGCAAAGGAGTAAGGATAAGAAATCTTGGTTAGTTCAGTTAGCCACAGGGGCTAAGAGGAAAATGAATGAGCTAGTTAAAGATTGTCCAATAGACATGAATGGATTCAACACAAAGGTAGATATGAACATCATACCATTGGGTTCATTTGATTGTCGAATTGGCATAGATAGGTTGGGAAAACATCCCGATGTCCTAGATTGTTACAACAAGACAATCACATGTTCTGATGAAGAAGGACATCAAGGAAAAGTTCAAGGATGTTTTTGGAGAAATCCTAGGACTTCCACCAAAGAGAGACATTAATTTCTCTACCGATTTGGTGCTAGGAGCTACCCCAATGTCCAAGACACCATACAGAATGGGCACACCATAGTTGAAAGAGTTGTAGATGCAGCTTGAAGAGCTGCTAAAGCAGAGGTATATACGCCCAAGTGTGTCACCTTGGGGTGCCCCAGTTCTTTTTGTGAAGAAGAAAGATGGAACCTTAAGGCTGTGTATTGATTTCAAACAACTAAATAAGGTCATCGTAAAGAATAAATATCCCTTGCCAAGGATTGCTGATCTATTTGATCAATTGAAAGGTGCAAGAATCTTTTCCAAGATTGACTTGAGATCAGGTTATCATCAAGTGAGGATAAAGGAAGAGGATATTAGCAAGACAACATTTAAGGCAAGATATTGGCATTATGAATTCACAGTAGTGCCATTTGAGCCATCAAATGCACTGACAATTTTCATGTGCTTGATGAATGGAGTGTTCAGGGAATACCTGGACAAGTTTGTGATTGTTTTCTTAAATGATATTCTCATCTACTCTAAGTTAGAAGAGGAACATGAACAACATTTAAGAATGGTGCTAAAAGTTTTAAGAGAGCATAAGTTGTATTCCAAGCTAAATAAGTGTGTCTTTTATCAAAAGAAGATTCACTACTTGGGTCATATTATTTCAACAGATGGGATAACAGTGGATCCTGAGAAGATAGAGGCCATTAGAGGATGGCTAACTCCAAGAAATGTGATAGAGGTTAGATCATTCATGGGTCTTGTAGGGTATAACTGAAGATCCATAAAAGGATTCTCCAAGATTGCAAACCCAATCACTTCTTTGTGAAAGAAGAGAGTGAAATTTGAATGGACTTCCAAGTGTGAAGAAAGTTTTCAGCAGTTGAAGGAAATATTGACCAGTGCGTCAATATTGAAGATTGGAGACTGAGATGAAGATTTTGTTGCGTGCAAGGAAGGTTTTGGTGGAGTCCTCACACAAAAAGATCATGTGGTATGCTACGAGTCCTGAAAATTAAAAGAGCAAGAAAGGAATTATGCTACCCATGATCTAGAATTAGCAGCCATTCCACATGCATTAAAACTGTGGAAGCATTACCTCATCGGGAGGAAATTTGAGCTAAGGATAGACCACTGTGGTCTGAAACATTTGTTTGGACAACCCACATTCAATGGCAGACAAACTAGATGGCTGGAATTTCTGAGTGAATATGACTTTGAAATTAAGCATATAAAAGGAAAGGAAAATTAGGTGGTTGATGCACTTAGCAGAATAGCACATGAGATGCATATTGCAACCATTAGCATGTTCAGGACTGATCTAAACGATAAAATTATTGAAGCAACAAACTTAGATCAACAATATTTACAAATGAAAGAAACATAACAAGATAATTTTCAGCAAAAATTTAAAGACTTTGAGCTAAAAGAAGATGGAATTCTCATGTACAAAGGCAAAGTATATGTGCCGAATTCCAATGAGCTGAAAAATACAGTGATGAGGGAAATGCACAATGTACCATATGCTGGGCACCTAGGATATTAGAAGTCAATTGCAATTGTAAGAAGCCAATACTTTTGTCTAGGAATGAAGAAAGAAGTAGCTAATTACATAGCCAGATGTCTAGAGTGTGAGAAGGTGAAGACCGAACATAGACATCCAATGAAGCTATTACAACCATTGCCCATTCCAGAATGGAAGTGGGACGTAGTTACAACTGATTTTTTACAAAGCTGCCCAGAACAATGAAACATCATAATTCCATCATGGTGGTGGTGGATAAATCGACTAAGGAAACACATTTTATTCTAGTAAAGGCTACACACAAGGCAACAAATATTGCAAAAATCTACATGAAGGGAGTTGACAGGCTACATGGAGTGCCCAAGGCAATTGTTTTAGACAAAGACCCGAAATTCACTTCCAATTTTTGAAAGGGTTTGTTCAAAGGTTTTTGGGAGAAATCTAAATCTCAGTACAACGTATCACCCAGAGTCAGATGGGAAAACAGAGAGGACTAACAGAATAATTGAGTTTATGCTTAGAATGTATGTGATGGACCAACCATCAAAGTGGGAAGATTATATCCACTTAGTGGAATTTGCTTACAATAATGGGTATCAAGACTCGTTGAAAATGAGCCCATTTGAAGCATTGTATGGAAGGAAGTGTAACACACCAGAGAATTGGGATGATCCAATAGACAGAGCAATTATTGGGCCGGATTTGTTGAAGGAAATGGAAGAGCAGATGACAAAGATCAAACATAATTTAAAGGTTGCCTAGGACAGGCAGAAAAGCTATGTAGACAAGAACAAAGTTTCATAGATTTCAAAGTGGGCGAACTTATGTTTTTAAAAATGAAGGCGAAAAGAAGTTCGCTAAGATTAGGAAGTTGCCCAAAGTTGGCCACAAAATATTATGGACCTTTTGAGATATTAGAAAAGCTAGGGCCAGTTGCATACATGCTAGCATTTCCTCCATCCATGAGAGTGCATAATGTATTTCATGTGTTATTATTCAAGAAATATGTGCCTTACCCTAACCACATAATTGATTGGACTGTGATCCAAGTGGAACATGAAGGGGATCTCTGGGTGGAACCAGTACACATCCTAGATTGAAAAGTCAAAGTGCTTAGGAACAAAGACATAGGGATGGTAAAGGTTTAATGGACCTGCTACAGTCCTGAAGATGCTACATGGGAGCATGAAGAAAACATGCGGGAGGAATACTTGCAAATTTTTGACAATTTTGAATAAAACAAAATATAAGAATGCAAGATTCTATTTTGAGCAGCTAGAGTTCAGGAACCACATCTCAAAGCCCTAGTCAACTTATGCTAGGACCTTGACAAAAGAATGGTACAACCCGATGGATTGAGAGTAGTGAAGGGGGTACATTCCTTGGGTTAGCGGGTTGAGAGGAATAAGAGATTTTGGTTGGAATAGTTGCTGGAGTTGTAAAATTGTAGAATTTTATTTCTTAAAGTATTGTGATGTAAATTTGTATACATATGTATATCAACATAGTTTGCACTGAGGACGATGCAAATTGTAGGGGAGGGGGAATGTAATGTCCCCACTATAATCCCCAGTTTAATTAATGCTTAATGTAGATATAATGTATGGCTATGGCCAAGCGATGTATATGCGAATTGTATTTCTGAATTTTAATAAATAAAATGTGATGCCAACTGCTGGGGGACATGGAAAGAGATGGGGGCTGGTTAATCCACAAGAGAAGGGGAGGGTCTAAGAGGGGTCCAAGGGGGAATT
Organism: Picea engelmannii; assembly: GCA_009831015.1. Lineage (NCBI taxonomy): Eukaryota > Viridiplantae > Streptophyta > Pinopsida > Pinales > Pinaceae > Picea > Picea engelmannii. The sequence continues at coordinate 11,874 of ML844778.1, read as the reverse complement.
ACCCATCCCTATTAATTCAACCCACTTCCTAAAATTACTATTGGTACATGAACCTTCTAATTTTTGATTGAGTGTCCCCAAAGCCACTCATTGAATACATGTGAGAGGGTGGGTGTGAGAAGTCACATCCCATAGTTATTGGAAGCATGGGGGCCGAGTACAATTAGTTTGGGGAAGAGTGTAAGTCAACCAAGTAAGTTAAAGGGAGGAAATTCGTATAGGAAGTTACAACAAATTTAGACAGTCAATGTTTTTGCATGAACAACCAATAGAGAGAAGGGAAGAAGAGCTGGGAGCTAGAGCAACCATGGAGGGTGGATTTTGGAGTGTATTTGGAGCAGAAGATTGAAGAGCTAGGTTGTTAGTCCTAAAGAGTGAACTCCTGTGTGAGTTGCACTGTAACAACAAGTGATTGTTGTTGTTTTTGTGGTAGTTTTCCTAGCAGTGAGCTCCATTGAGTTTCCCAGTAGTGAGATTTCTAGTTACCTGTGCCAGAGAGACCCTGATAAATGAATGGGACATTCAATGAACTGACAAAAGTGAATGTTGATGTTTTGGGAAGCATCGGGCATACATTCTCCTTAGATTGGCCATTTGAATTGGCTAAGGTGAACGACCCAGGCATAGTCTTTTTCCTTGGTCATGTGACTTGACAAGGATCGACAAAGACTTGAGGTACATATGCGTCGAGCATGCATTCTTCTCAGATGGCTATGTGACTTGGCCAAGGTGAATGGTCTAGGGCTTTGATGTTCTCCATGTATTAGCATCGGGCAAGCATTCTCCTCAGATGGCCATATGACTTGGCTAAGGAGAATGGCCCAAGTATAGTCTCCATCCTTGATCATCTGACTTGATAAGAACTAACAAAGACTCGAGGTGCTATGTGGGAGAAGTATACATCAATTGGGTGCATGCCAGAGAAGATTACACCAACCATGCTCAGGGACAACCTTTCTATGAAAGAACAAATCCAAGAAGTACAAGAAAACTCATTTGACCATTAAAGAAGCCCCAGGAAGCAATTGAAAACCCAAGCAGAGAAGTCGGCCTCCACAAGTAAAAGACAGAAGAAATTAAAGTAAAATTGAAGACCTAGGAAGAGAAGTCGACCCCACATAAAAAAGACAGGCGCTTGGACAAGTATAAATAGAGGCAGAGTCATTTCATTTGGAAATACCAAACTCTTGGAGTCCTTGTTATCTTGGTGAGATTTTCTCTATCTCTTGGAGTCCTTGTTATCTTGGTGAATGCGCTACACTTGGAGAGGCGCTAGACTTGAAGAAGCTCTCTCTTGGTTGTATCGACTATTCTTTTGAGACACTAGCTCTTGGAGGCACTAGGCCTGGGGAGGACATTCTCTGTATGGTATTTTGATCTATTGATGATGATGTACTGGTAATATCTTGGATTCAATTCTTCTATAAGAAAGGTTGCTGGGTTTTCTCCCAAGGTTGGGTTTCCCAGGATAAATTCTTGTGCTCTTGTGTCTACTGTGCATGGTTAATATTTCTAGATCTTGTTATTTCCACTGCATTGTTATAGTTGAGATCTTCAGTGTATAATTATTCTAAGATAACTGTGGCATGAAAGGAAATTTTGTATTGAAATCATAAGGCAATAACTATCAAATCTGCAAATACAAAAATTCAACATGGTATCAGAGCCTTTGTTGAAATATTGCCACTACACAGTTTCTGTTAGTCGTCACTGCACATATCTGAATTTGAGGCTCGCTGAGCATTTATTGGGCTGAGTTGGGGAGAATTTTGGCATAGAGCAACTCACCTTGCCCTAGCGCACCTACTACACTTCTCAGTCTGACAATCCACCAAAGTTGAAGTTTTAAGGTTTCATGCCTATTGATGTCTTGCTAGACATTAAATCCTCTGGTTTAGACTTTCTCTTGTCAAGATGGTGCCTGGTATCAGATTAGAGGACAGGTTGGATGGTACTACAAATTTTAAATCCTGGCAGACTAGGATACTCTTCATATTGGATGAAAATAAGATTCAGAAGTATGTAAAACAAAATGTCTCAGAACCAGCTAGTGATGAAGAAAAAGCCAAACATAAAAAGAATGAAGCAAAAGACTAAAAGAATCCTGATAGATTCTGTAAGAGACCATTTGATTCCACACATTGCTGAGTTGAAAACTGCCAAAGAATTGTATGACACCTTGGTGGGATTGTTTGAAAGTAAGAACACTAGAAGGAAGCTAGCCTCTAGGAATCAACTTTGTTGCATCACGATGACCACGTTAGATTTAGTTGCCACCTATTTCATGAAAGTCTCTCAGTTAAAGAATCAACTTCAGTGTATTGGAGACACCATTGATGATGTAGAACTTGTTACAATAACTTTTAATGGGTTACCTTCTTCATGGGAACCATTTGTTTAGAGCATTTGTGGACGAGAAAATTTGCCCAAGTTTGATCTACTGTGGGCTGATTGTGTATAGGAAGAGGTAAGAGTTTTGTCCAAGAACAACTAGCAGAAACCCCACGATGAAGGAACTCAAGCTCTTGCAGCTCATGCAACAAAAGAGAAAGTAAGAACAAATTTTGGAAAGAAAAATTCAAGTGAAGGATTAACTCTAGTCTGAAAACGGAAAAAGAAAGACCTATCAAAGGTTAGGTGCTATAATTGAAATGCATTTGGTCACTTTGCTTTTCAATGTCCTTAGAAGAAAAGGAAGGGAAGGCAACATGCATCAACAATTGATGTTGATGAGAATCCACCACAAAACAAGACAAAGGAATCCAAACTTGATGAGATTGCAGATGAACTTCAGAAAGAGTATTTCTTTTATTGACATTTGATTGATAGACAGTAGTGCTTCGAGATACATTTGTTCTTGTTCCTATTATTCTCTCACCATAGAAATGTTGCTTTTTTTTGCTATTTTCTTGTCCCAGATAGACTACCATGGAGAAATGATTGTTCACAACACTAGAAAAGTGTTGCTCTTGTTCTTGTTATTGTCACTGTTTTTAATCCGGGCGGGTCATAGGGGATAGCTTTGAAAGAGAGCTATTGTGATGGTTGTAGGTAGCAACATATTAGATGGTCTCTAGTTTGAGACACAGAGCAGATTGTCCAAGACATGGAATTGTGGACATGATAATATACTTCCATATACTGAAGGATAAGAGAACGAAGTTAGAACCTTCTGAAAAGGAGGTTACTTTTGTGGGATACATAGTGTCTCATATAGAGGAGCAGGAGGCTCCGAAGGATGACCATACAAATCCCTCTAGTTCAGTTGCTCATCCTTCAGATTATCAAGAGGAGCCAACAGGGCCAATGGATCTACCTAGAAATGATGTAGTGACCAGGAAGAGGCCAACTTGGCTTCGTGACACTTTGCAGGATGCAAAGAAGCATACAACTCCCCAGTGATACTTTCAGGGAGAGCAAACGACCTTAGAAATCCTCAAGTTATATGGCATTGATTAGTCACATCATTGATTCCAAGCCTTCCAGTTATGAGGAACAATAGGTGGCTCCTCTAGTGGTGAGGCAGATAGCCCCACCAAGTACTAGAGTTTAGAGGGACTCAACCCTCAGGATCCAGTAGGGAGGAGCAGCCTCCCAAAACAGTTCATAGGGGATCAGACTTAAGAGGAAATCAACAGATACAAAGGGAGCAGATGGCTCTAGAGATTGTACAGACTCAGAGGGAGTCAAGTTTCAGAGGGAGCATGCAGACTTAGAGTGAGCCTTATCTCAGAGAGAGGCAGTTAGCTCAGAAAGAAAGCCGATCATTAAGAGGGAGTTCTCCCTCAAGTGTAGGTGGAAGAGAGACATCTTCCAGGACTGACAGACATATGTCATGAGTCGAGGAGGCCAGACAGAAGCTTAAGAAACAGGAGGCTTCTAGAAGATGTTAGACTTCCTGGGAGGATTCCCTTGTTTCAGTAGATTTTTCTACAATGACAAAGGAAACCAGTCAGGAGGACTGGGGTATGGATTTTTCCTCAGTGATAGAGGGAGCAACCAGTGAGGCAGATTGTACAATAGGGTTTGCTTAAGTGACAGAGGGAGTTGAACTTAGAGTTCGAGATGGAGGATCTTGGCCAGATGTGCTATTTCTTGGGATTAGAGGTGTGACAGAGATTAGATGAGATCTTCCTCAGTCAGGGGATACTGATGAGGTTCAATATGATGGATTGCAAGTCCATGGCTACACCTATGGAGACAAATTTGAAGAAGCTGAGTGATTCTGCTTCAAATTTAGGTTTGGTGGATCCCATGATGTATAGGCAGTGGATTGGATCCTTGATGTACTTGGTTAATACCAGGCCAGATATTTACTTTGCAGAGAGCACCCTGAGCCAGTATTTGGTTGAAGTCAAGGCAGTTCCATTGGGTTGCAACGAAATGTGTTCTGAGGTACCAACATGATACAATTGGATATGGTTTGTCTTAGATGGTGAAGTGAGGCTGCATGGATATACAGATTCCGATTGGGCAGGGAGTGCAGTGGATAGATTGAGCACCTCGGGGTGCTACTTCAACTTGGGATCAGTTATGTTTTCTAGGATAAGCTAGAAGCATGCTACTGTAGTAGTCAGGACTCAGTACAACAGAGATAGAGTATATCGCAGCCAATGTCACAAGTAGTGAAGCAGTGTGGCCTCAGAAGCTTCTTGCGGGACTTCATCCGAGAGATGGTACAATAGGGAGCAGTGAAGCTCCAATACATATGCACAAACGAGCAGATTGCGAACATTCTCACCAAGCCTCTGTTCAAGGTGATGGGCAAATGAGTAGCATTGAGCAGACATTCTCCCAGAATGGCCATGCTGACTTGGCTGAGGAGAATGGCCCAGGCGTAGTCTTTCTCCTTGGTCATGCTGACTTGACAAAGAGTAATAAAAAATCGAGGTGTTCCAGAGACAAGCTTGGCGTGATGCAAAATGTCTCTCTCGCTGAGAGGGAGTGTTGATGTTTTGGGCAACATTCGGCAGACATTCTCCTCAAATTGGCCATGTGACTTGGCTAAGGAGAATGACCCAGGCGTAGTCTTTATCCTTGATCACGTGACTTGACAAGGATCGACAAAGACTCGAGGTACGTATGCATCGGGCAAACATTCTCCTCAGATGGCCATGTGTCTTGGCCAAGGAGAATAGCCCAGGGCGTTGATGTTCTCCATGTATTAGCATTGGACAAACATTCTCCTCAGATGGCCATATGACTTTGCTAAGGAGAATGGCCTAGATATAGTCTCTATCCTTGATCATGTGACTTGACAAGGATTGACAGAGACTCGAGGTGCTATGTGGGAGAAGTATACATCAACTGGGTGCATGCCAGAGAAGATTACACCAACCATGCTCAAGGACAACCTTTCTTTGAAAGAAGAAATCCAAGAAGTACAAGAAGACCCATCTGACCATTAAAGAAGCCCCAGGAAGCAATTGAAGACCCAAGAATAGAAGTCGGCCTCCACAATTAAAAGACGGAAAAGAATAAAGTAAAATTGAACACCCAGGAAGAGAAGTCGGCCCCACATAAAAAAGACAGGCGCTTGGACAAGTATAAATAGAGGCAGAGTCATTTCATTTGGAAATACACGACTCTTCTCTTCAAGTGCGCACTAGCCAGTTGTCAGTTGCAGTGATGAGATTTTCGCTATCTCTTGGAGTCCTTGTTATCTTGGTGAATGCGTCACACTTGGAGAGGCGCTAGACTTGGAGAAGCTCTCTCTTGGGTGTATCTTGGCTATTCTATTGAGACACTAGCTCTTGGAGGCACTAGGCTTGGGGAGGACATTCTCTATATGTTATTTTGATCTATTGATGGTGATGTACTGGTAATATCTTGGATTGAATTCTTCTATAAGAAAGGTTGATGGGTTTTCTCCAAAGGTTGGGTTTCCCAGGATAAATTCTTGTGCTCTTGTGTCTACTGTGCATGGTTAATATTTCTAGATCTTGTTATTTCTGCTGCATTGTTATAGTTGAGATTTTCAGTGTATAGTTATTCTATGATAATTGTGGCATGAAAGAAAATTTTGTATTGAAATCATAAGGCAATAACTATCAGATCTGAAAATCTGAAAATTCAATAGTGAAGGGGTACATTCCTTGGGTTGGGCAGGTTGAGAGGAAAATAGTTGGTGGAAAATCAGGATAGTTGTAGGAGAATACTAGTGGGTTATGGGATTTTTTGAGCTGTGAGTGGAAAGTGAGAGACCACCCTCTTTTGTGGACTGCTAGCCCCAGCTTGGGGGTGACTTGTATTGAAATCATAAGGCAATAACTATTAGATTTGAAAATCCGAAAATTCAATAGTGAAGGGGTACATTCCTTGGGTTGGGTAGGTTGAGAGGAAAAGAGTTGGTGGAAAATTGAGATAGCTGTAGGAGAATACTAGTGGGTTGTGGGATTTTTTGAGTTGTGAGTGGAAAGTGAGAGACCACTCGCTTTTGTGGATTGGTAGCCCCAGTTTGGGGGTGACTTGCTGTTGAGATTTGGAACAAGTCTATGGTGTAACGTCTGTCCCAAGTGGTTGGCTGCAAACTATTTTAAAAGACAAGTGTTTTATCTTGTTTCTTTGTTGCTTTATGAGTTTAATTGTTGTGTATTAACTCTGTGTTTGAGAACGATTTATATGTTGTTGTGTTGAGTTAATTAAACTGCATTTATGTCGTTTTTAGCATGTTGTAGATGCATTTAATTAATGGTATAAGACATTAGTTAAATTTGTGTGTAATTCGTAGTTGGTAAGCTACAAGAAATTAGCTAGAAGAAAATTTTAATTTTATGAGTATTTCCGCATGTAATGGACCTCATAAATATAGTTGTAAGTCTCACTAGGACTTGGTTGACCTCCTCCATAAATAACCTTGCTCAAGCACCTCCCCCTAAATTCCATAAAATAATTCATGATGTTGAGTTAACTCAAGACAAGTGAGCTGCCTCCTTAAATAAAATTTCCAAAATCAGTTGTCCTGTTCCAACAATAAATTCTTCTCTCTCTTGTAGACAAGTCAAGGAAGTCGCCCTAGCCAAAATAATTATCTTTCATTCTCCCAAACATTAGCGAAGAGGAGATATTCAAGGAAGGCGCACTCCTTTGCCAAAAATAAATGACAAGTCACTTTTTTAAATTAGGAGTGAAGTTAGGAAACTAGTTTTTTAGCTAACTGCCAAATTTACCAAAGAGGGAGCCTAGGGTTTCCTTGAGGAAATAAGGCTGGTACACGTCACAATGGAACCAAGAGTGTGTGTTATACTCACCTGCTATTAATAACACTGCTAAATATAGACATGCTAAAAATAACAGTTCAACTTCTAAAAAATAGGAAAGATGAAAAGTGAACGACACCGCTAGGAGATCACTATCAAATATAGCATGCCTAAAAAAAGGCGCTGCTAAAAATAGAGACATCTCCTGTGCCAATGAATTAGTCTCATCAGTCTCGATTTTCTGCAAGGAATCCAAATATATGTTCGGAATCGTGATAGGAGCCCTGAAACTCTAACTACTAAAAATAACAATGTCTCGCATGTCACCTATAAAAAGTTCATCGACATCGTGAGCTAGCAAGGATCCCAAATATGTGATCATCTCTAACCTGTGGACCTATGAACTTTGGCTCTTAGAAAATAGGAAGACTGCTAAAAATAGCAATTTTCGCCAAAATTGATGAATATGCCTATGAAATGCCCTTGCTTCTGAAATGAACTTTGATCTCTAAAATGGAGTTTGGTCTCTGTGAAACTTGATGTCCCTGTTACCAATACTAGCCTGATGAAAGGTAGTTGGATCTCAACCCTCCATTTGCACAGGCAAATCTAAGGGTTAACAATGGCGACTCAAGTGGACGAGACACCCCTATGGGATGTCGAGAATCTCAAAATATTTGTAGTTTTCACCTGTAAATAACTTATCTCTGGGAAATCCAACCTGTAGACCACTGTGCTTGTCCATTAGGAAATGGAGTCTAAATGCATGGTGCCTTGGTTGATCTGTTGAAATGAGGACCTACCCATACATTTCCATCTGCAACTGCTGCTTGCAACCCACCTATCATGTACACTCCTTACTCTAGAAAACGTTTTGAAGTTGACAAATAGGAGAAAGCCACATGTTTAGATGCCAATAAGGAAAACATTTGCCAAGCGTGAAGGAACCCACCAATGAGGCTAATGGGCCCTAAGGTACGAACACTGCCTGTCAATGTGAATATTGATTTGATGTCGAACATTGACCAAACTCATCCAATCAAGACCCAATGATGATCAGTCTTGTTGAATGCGAGATGACTGCTAATGAGGCTAATGACCATCAAGGTGCTCTAGCTTTTGGATCACACCTCAGATGATGTGTCAGAGTCGATAAGGAATGGTTTGCTAAGAGGAAGACAATGATGAAAAACTTTCCCTTAGCACCAAGTGGAAACCAGGAAGTACATAAAAAAGGGCACCATATCCCTAAGGCTGGATGAGGAGCTGATTGACTGAAGAAGATGACTCAATGCAAAAAATGAAGAGACAAGACAATAATATGACTCAAGACTCCTATTGTCTCTTCAACACTACCCACCTATCAAACTCAATACTCACATAGTGGATATGCAAGGATAAAGTCTCCTGCTGATTCAATTTTGCATGGCTTATTTGCTGCTCTTCCTTTTGAATTTTATTAACATCACTAGAAGGAACCAACAAATCCACATGTAAACTGAACTCTTCAGCTTCATCTCCATGGAACTCTGCATATGACTCAAATGGTGCAAATACCGGTTCATGATCATCTAAGCATGAGTCATTTTCATGCTCTCTATCACTGGAAACTTGATAAGATGCAAGGTTTTCGTCATTATGTTCTTTTTTTGTAGCAAGGAATTCCTACACTCTTAGGGAAACCAAGAGAGTTCCCCCTATATTTCTCGGGTTTTGACTCCAAAGGAGGGTATGAAACTTTAAATCAAAAGAAAAGGCATAATCCACCAAGATGTTTCGTTGAAATGAGAGGTGGATCTTATGCAATGCCTGGACGAATCTGCTATGAAACTCGAGAATAGTTTCATCTTCTCCCTTTTTAATGTGAAATAACTCCCCCACCAGGGACATATTATGCTGCACCCACTATATGTATTCAACATCTTAATCAATCATGATCTTTCTACAATCGAGTCGCCACGGGACATTGTTGGGTAGTGATCCACCCTTGTGTTCCGGAATCGATGTTCAGGTTCGCTAAGGCTCAGAACAATGCCTTATGTATGATTGAATCTCGAAGATTTCTGCTTATTATCTAGTATGATCCAATCCTACACCATTGAAGTTGCCAGGTGAGGCAAAATAAAATAAATCAATAAATAAAAACTCTCTAGTGTTGTTGCATTATCTGAGGATTGACGATGTCCCCGGCAATGGCGCCAATTTGTTATCACTCAGATCTGCACCAGGGAAACCTAAGAAACAAGTATGAGTAATTAGCCCAAGGTCACTGCTAATTACTCCTTCGTTTGAATTGATGGTTTTCCAGTCACGGGGGCATCCTTAGTGTCCATGCATTGTGAATCACTTATAAAATCTGTGTGGTTAGTATGAAAGATCAACACATAAAATAATTGTCTTTGGTATGCATGCAAGCAACCAAGGACATAAGAATGTTTATAATTAAATAATATGAGAGAATTCTTATGCACACTGTTAAATATGAAAGATGGAAAGAAGATGAATGCACGCTTTAAACAATCGATACAATCAAAGTAAAGGCACTTAGGCCACTCACACCACTGCACAAAACAAGACTATTGAACCATCAAATTCGAAAAGCTGTGAAAAACGTGCATAGTCAAACTCTATCACTGTATTAGTCAAAAGATTGTTTGCATCATAGAGTCAAAATACAAGTCTGCCTGCGATAATATGCTCTGCAAAGAGTGTAGGCAGCAAGAAGAAAAAGAGAAGATGGAAGAGAAAAAGCTGGCTGCTCACTGGAAAACTCTAACCAATCAATGTCATTCGCCCTGCTTTTAAACTCTCTCAATTCCCAAAAAGGAGGCATCTTGGTCATGCAAAGTATAGCTTCTGTTAGGGAGCTGTTGTAAGTAAAGTAAACTGCTGTAATAAACCAGTAATAGCCATAAATATAGTTGCCCCTCACTAGGATGGTGTCGACCTCCTCCATAAATAACCTCACTCATGCACTCCCCCATAAATTCCATTAATAATTCTTGATGTTGAGTTAACTCAAGACAAGTGAGTTGCCTCAAATAAAATTTCCAAAATCAGCTATCCTGTTCCAAAAATAAATTCTCCTCTCTCGTGCAAACAAGTCAAGGAAGTCACTCTAGCCAAGAATAATTATCTCCCATTCTCCCAAAAATTAGCAAAGAGAAGAGATTCAAGGAAGGTTCCTTCCTTTGCCAAAAATAAATGACAAATCACTTACTGAAAATAGAATTGAAGTCTTGAAACCAATTTTTAAGCCAACTACCAAATTTACCAAAGAGGGTGCCTAGGGTTTCCTTGATGAAATAAGGCTGCCACGCGTCACATTAGAACCAGGAGTATGGCACCTCGCCTGCGAATAATATCACTACTAAATACAAACATCCTAAAAACAATAGTCCGACTCCTAAAATGTAGGTAAGCCGAAAAGTGAGGGGAATTGCTAGGAGATCACTGCCGAATGTCAATGAAATCAGTCTCATTGGACTCGATTTTCCGTAAGGAATCCAAATATATGCTCGGAATCGTGATATGCGCCTTGAAACCTTAATTGCTAAAAATAAAAATGTTTCGCATGTCACCCAGAAAAAGCTCATTGAGATCATGAGCTTGCAAGGATCCCAAATATGTGATCACCTATGACTTGTGGATCTCCAAACTTTGGCTCTAAGAAAATAGGAAGACTGCTAAAAATAGCAATTTTCCCCAAAATTGATGAATATGCCTTTGAATTGAACTCTGATCTTTGAAAGGACTTTGATCTCTATGAAACCTGATGGACATATTACCAATACCAGCCTGATGAAAGTTAGTTGGATCTTAACCCTCCCTTTGCACATGAAAATCTAGGGTTTAACACCTCCTTATTCAATTTCAAGCAGGTCCTATTTTTGACAATTTTCATAGTTGACTTTGAAAGGGTTTGCGACTCCACCCTTTGTACAATTCAATGACTTCGATTAAATGACTTATCCTTCAATTTGTACAATTCAATGACTTTGATTAAATGACTTATCCTTCAATTTGTACAATTCAATGGTTCAAAAGACTATTGACTTTGACATGAATCAATCAATGCTCCATGAAGATTAGAGGAACAAGCAACTCTTAGCACTCTTGTTACATTAAATTACACAATGCTTTATGTATGATTGAATTGATGTCTTGTGTTGTTGAATTATTTGTTAAAATAATAGGTGTGCTCATTTCACCATAGACAATATCACTATATTGTCACCCAAGCATAGGCACAAAGGCCACCCCTGAGCACCTTAACCTTGACAGACAAAATAATTCCGGAAGCAAACCCTAGACCCAATAACTAACCAAGGTAACATACCTCTTCTCCAAAGCTAGCTTACCAAGCAGAAAGTCCAAACCATAACCAAAGACCAAGTCACTACTGCAACAGTTGCAGTTCTCCTCCAGTCATGCGCACCACTACTCCTTATGAGGTCGTGAGTGTGAGTGAGTACAAATGAGCTCTGGCGCCCTCTATTTATACTTCTCCAAGCCACCTAACTGGGTCAACTTCTCTTCTTGGAGGCTAATAACTTAATAATAATTATTCTCTTGAGCCGACTTGTCTTCTAGGGTTATTATCCAACGTTTTTGGGTTTCTCTTGCTTCCCGAAATATTCTAGTCTCGTCAAAGGTTACATGTAGAGGTTAATAC